>DWME01009874.1:0-10607 GCA_018244795.1 Parelbella ahira ahira | reverse complement strand
CCCGCGCCCGCCGCCAGGTACTGCGCCGCCGACAGGTGCTCGTCCGACGTGCCTGCGCCGCGCCACTAGCCATTACCTAACTCCTCGCGTCGGTTCTTATTTGCTTTCGATGCATATAATATTATATAAATTATGGTAAATGAGAATTATGAATTCCGTACCTGGAGGCGTGTCGATCAACAAGTAGTCCAAATCTCCCCAATCCACCTCGCTGAGGAATTGTTTAATCATACCTTGAAGTAAAAAATGTATTAAGGAAATAATAATCCACAATAATCAAATAATATTAAAAATCTGTTGCTGGGTTGACAATATAAAATCATGTTTTTATTCACCATTTTTCTTAGGTCCTCTCCATATGACTGCATCATCAGGACTGCCCAATAAAAATCCAATTGACATCAGTGATAGATTATCTGTTACGTACTGTAAAAATATATAATTACATAGTTATTAAGCACAAGAAGTATAAACGTAACGACTACAAACAACATACGATGGCACAGCACAAAACTACCAGAATAATAATATAAATCGGCATTTTGTGCAGACAAGCAGAAAAATACACTAATTTGCATGAATAGTCTGCGTAGCAGTATAGATATGATACGCACGACGGGCGACCAGCCGGACCCGGAGTTGTGGACCTGCTCCCCCAACACGCCGAGCACTCGTGGCTGGCTCGGACCACATATGTCGGCGTCTAGGATTCCCACCTGTAGGTAATTATATAATCGTTAAAATCTAAAATCTAAATCAGCAAAATTGATGACAATTGATCAGACAATGAAGAGATAAGAACCCGATATTATATCTCAATTAAATTTTCTTGGTCTATTACAATTATCCACGGTCTAAGTTTTTATACATACTCAATTATCTTGTAACACAAAAATGATCAGAAAAAACGAAAGAAGATATTACTTGATGGATCAAAAAAGCGTGCGCAACATCCGAGGATCAAGACCCAAAAACAGCAAGAATGCAATTCAGAAAGAGTATATTAAAAGTCTTGCAGCCAGCCAACGTTCCAGAGATGGAGCTCAATGATAAAGCAATACATTTTATAAGCAGTTATGGATGTCAAAACTGAGTGTAAAATAAAAAGTCACTATTGTGTGAGATAGCTTCAGCAGTCGTTGGGTAATATCAGTCTAAACTTTGTAGACGGTACTCTATTCGTCACTATATTGGGTACTCTAAAATTTACTAGTAACTGGAGACATGAAATGCCCATTGAGACATAAATATAGTCGACGCAAAAGAGATTTGACGAAGGACTATAAGAGCAGCGGTAGAATATTTAACCGTAGTGAAGCGCAGATTTATCTACTTTCTCTAAAGTTTAGGGATAGAAGGGTAAAAGGGTTAGAAATAGAAAGTGCACGTAGGGTTTTCAAAGATAAGCATATTTCCACCACAGTGATGCTGTACAGAAACTGTATCAATAACACCGTTTAAGAATACATTGTCGACAACATTTTTAAGAAAGAATAAAAAACTACTGCAATATATCCATAGAACCCCAAGGTATCTATGTAACTGTATTGCATATTATGATATTTGCTATAGAGCCTGACCTATATCGGTAGGCTGCGGCCCACAAGGCTGTACCAAGCAGTGCCGCGCCACCATCGTAGCCCGCCAGCCTTGTTTTGGCGAATCTTTGCCGCGCTGAACGAATCGATACACGTGATTTGTGCAAGTTCTACGTTCGAATACACTAACATGGAATTCGGTAATTCTTACGAACGTCGCTCCAGATATAACCGGGTAAATTATTTGACAATAATTTTATTATACTCAGCACTCATGAGACAAAATTGCATATCGACGTGTGATTGTCCTCGGGAAGTTTTCAAGGGGGAATCAATTTTTGGCATTTGTACCGATTTATTTAGAAAACCTTGCAAAGAAGCCAAAAAAGATGTGAGGTTTCACTTGATTGTCTTGTAACAATATAATTAAGACTGATTCATTAAATTCTTAGAAATGTGTATCACATGATTGATGGTATGTACAGGCTATAATTATATTTTTCCTTATATACAGACTTTACTGGTTAGGTTCTTACAATTACTTGATATAATAATTAGCAGAACCCAGAAGGACAATAAAGAAAAAAATGAAATGATAACTATTTATAAATGAATGATCATTCTATTATACAATATATATCATCACGCCAAGTCCTTTAAGGGGTAGGCAGAGAGCAGAGTGCCAAAAATCCCTATCCTTGCATATCTGCAGTGCTTCTTCCACATCGTTCAATCTCTCCATATTCTTCCTCTTCTTCTTCTGTTCTTTTCAATTATGTTTATTTAATTAAATTATCAATGAGTAACTAATGAATATATTATCGATAATATAGTGATAAAGTTTAAGAAAATTTATAGCTTAAAATATTTAAGTGGGATTGAGATTTATGTGTAATTAATGTGCCAATTGAAAATATGTTAATTTTCAATAGGCTCATCACCTATTCTGTATGGGACGTAAATGTAACTGGTGAAAATGTGAGAGTGTATACACTCCTCTGCCTATCCGTTCAGGGATTATAGCAGTGATGTTACCAATTTCCATGATTTTTATAGAAGCTAAAGTGTTGGAGCTACATATATCTGTAGGTGAGTCATAATAGAATTTATGGCATTGAGTCCCTCTCCACAACGATAACAGTCATACTTGCAAACTTTCACAATAATCAGTCAAATGTTATCAGAGCATATAAATCTCAAACAGTATGTATGCATATGTATCTTTATAACAACATTCTTATTTATATGAATCACCTGTTAATGAATCACTATAAAAAGAAAATATGTTTATGACACTGTGCCAAATATCATGAAAATAGCTATAAATGGAGCTTCTAGATTTTATTTATAATTAATTAATGAGACTTACATTCATATCTGGATATCTTGAAGCGAGTCCATGTCCAATGAGCGAAGTCACTGTGCTCTTGCCCACTCCACCTTTGCCGGAGAGTACAAGGATCTTATGTTTTACATTTGCCAGCTTGTTCTTTATCAGTTCTATCGCTGGATCTGGACCTGCTGCTGCACCTGTGGAAAGAGTGCTTACTTACACCTTGTCACTATAAAATAATATTGGTTCAAAATAAATTAAGATAATCTTAGAACTAAGGAGTTTGTATTGATGGTTTTAAGTGCAAATTATCAATTGTCTTTCACAATTTTAAGAAAAGCAGCAAATTTGAATAAAAACCGATGTCTGTAAGCAATTATGAAAGTGTAATTTGATTTTTTTACTACTATCATTTTAAACCTTACCAAACTAATTTGTTAAGCTCCTTGTTATTTTAAATGCAAAGTTCTATAAATATAACACACTGTGTAATCTGGCTTTAGGGTAACAATAAATAAATAATGCAAAATAACACCCTGCATTATATATTCAATCTACTTTTGTTGTGTAAGTGTATTTATGGTACTCACAACACAAGATCTCAATAAGGTCAGTGAGATTATCAATATTCATGATTATTATTCTGTGATAAAAAAAAAATCATGACATGATAACAGTGTAGCAAACAATATATAAGTTTAATTATTACTAAGAGCAACCTACAAATGCTATGGTCAGAGATTACAATTAGTTCACAGTTGGGACTCATGCACTTATCCTTTCTGACTGTCTTAGACTTGAGAAAATTAAGTGTTGATGTTGACAATGGGAAATTAACAAATTAATATAAATTTACAGCATAAAAAACAGTTTTTCTCATGGAAATATTTAGTCTCCATAATTGATTTCATTGCAAGCATAAGTAGCATAATATCACATCTGTTATCCCTGAAAGGGTAGGCAGAGGGGTGTAGTGCACCCCCATGTTTCATCACTTACGTTTAAGTCCCATGGAATGGGTGGTGAGCCTATTGTCATATACCGGGCACAGATCCAGACTCCGAGTCAATACTAGAAATTCTAAATTAGAAAAGTTCAATAATAGCCGACCCTGGGTTTAAACCCAGGACTTCCCGATCGGCAGTCGCGCTTGCAACCGCTCGACCAACGGGGCTCTACAAGGCATGAGTATAGTATAACAATTTTAAATACTAATGTTAATGGTTTAACGAGCAAATTTAAATTACATGTTACCATAGTAATGAAAATATACCTGTGGCGCAAATATTCTGATTCGGACACCCTGCACACGCTGACGCCTTTCCAGCATGTTCGCTTTGAGTCCCAGGGCAATCTAAAAAAAGTAAAACATGAAAACAATTTCTTGTTATCAACTGTTACGGGTTTCAGAATGAAGATTACTTACGATTTGGGGCATTATCCGGTACCCCGCTCATAGTTTCCGAAATTCTAATAATAGCTATAAACTTTGCGTTCTTGAGTAGAGCTTGTGAAAATTATTTCAGGCTTTTCGAAATCACATTCAACATTTACATCACAGCAACGGTAATGACATTTGACAGCTTGTATTGAACTTTAGAGTCCACAACAGTGACAGTTGACTGTATCGACTAATATTATTTGACAATGACATCAACATAGCAATGACAATAGTTTGTACATAATTATATAAGTATTTATCCATTACTATTTTTATTCTTACGCTACTGATACTAGCAATAATGAGAACTTTGTTTTTTAGACGATAAGTACATAAGGTTCATTTGTAATATGCATTCTTAATAATAATATAATTGTTATAGCTTTTTGCGTCCTCTATTTTATACTAGTAACGTAGTATCAAAATTCATAGATTCGACCGTTGAAGTATTAGTATAGAATTATTATATATAGAGTAGGGGTCAGCCTAAAATGTGTCCATCGAAAAAAAGAGAAAACAAATGAGGCTCCCTATCTGTCTCCTTCTATTCGTACACGCACAGTTATCGCTAGCGTGAGTTCATTGTTTGAAAGATAAGCTGTTCTTTTGCTGCGCATGCGTCAGTAATGAGATAGAGAGAGAAAGATAGGGATCGCGATCGTTGCTCCCTTACTAAGCGTCGGACATTGCCGCTTACAGGCAGCCGTATGTTCCCCAGTCTATTTACAATATCTCTATGGATATTAAGATGAAACAATAGACTAATATTCTAGTATCCAGGGGAGATATGAAACTTTGACACGAAATTTGAATTTCAAAATTTAATTCATTTGATTTTATTGCATTATTTTTCAATAACAAAATTTCTCCATTGCAATTTGTATAATTCCTGCTACTGGGTAGCTTTTACATTCAAAATGGCTAAAGAAGTGTCAATGTGTACGGTAACTATCTAAAAAAACAGCCTTATCCTCATATAGAAGTTCCTTTTTTAGTATTTGGTGACTACATTTACATCGATTCTATTCTAGCAACTTCAACAATGGAGCCCGGTGAAGGAAACGGCAGGAGCGCCGAGTGTACCGCCGCAAGTAGGTTACTGTTTCCATTCACCGAAAAAGCATCCATGGAGACCTATAATGGGTTACGAAGAAATTGAAGTAACACCTATGTAAGTCGTGAAAAATTCAAGATAGGCAAGATATGATTGTTTATTGAATCAGGTACCTAACTTTTATAATCACGTTCGACGGTTACATGTTATCAAGTGGCTTGTTTGCCTGTTTATTGCCACATTCACTCGGAAAAGAATGATTGTATCTTCACAATCAATCTTTTCCATTGTATTTCTATTCATAAATACAAATACAGGACAAAACAATACTCTCTAGGACATTAAACATCATAGGTTATAGAAATGAATTTTACTTCTTTAATGATAAATTGTTTTTTTTTCAATTCGTTGCAATCCAGATATATACCTACCTACGTACAGTAAGGTAGTGAAAATCAAAATTATATTGATTTAAATTAAAGTTTGCAATGACTTTAGACGGCTCACTGCTAGAGGTACGATAGACTAAAAGAAAACTCCTTATTTTCATAGTCATTACTATTTTCCAAAGTAAGTATACCAAAAATGAACTGACTTCTTATGATGACAAATTCTCTTTAGGCCTTCACAACCTATAACAAATACAATGGTGGATCCTTGCTACACACCAGCCGGAATGGCGGCGGAGCCTCTTCGCTTCCCCAACTTAGTAACAGGATTCGACCGGAGCCCCGAGCATGCGGCTAGGGCTGCGCTTTACACTCGCTACACGCAATACGAGTGGAACCAAAACAGCATTAAAAATTATAACGAATCGGACGCAAAAAGGAACTTTTCGGAGCGAGTACGAAATGACATCATGCGTCTATTGAGGTGAGTTTACAATTATTGTAATTGGCACCAATAGTGGTAGTCCTGCAGATCTGCTCGAGATTGATTACCGATGTCTATGTCGGTGGCAATAATTTGTGCTGGCTAACTTAATACTACCATTACATAAAAACTGAACTAAGTGACGTGCAATACTCCTTTCAATGTTTTTCTTTAACGCCACATTACACTGCGTTATCAGAATTACATAGACAATTTCAATTCGACAATACAAGATTGAGAGGCTTAAATTTACACTATTAAATTATGACTCGAATCTTCAGTGTTCAGTCTTTTTGATGGATTTGGAGTTTCAATTTTCATTCCTACAACCTCATTTAAAGTAGGAGAATTGTGCTTGTTTTTTTTGAATTTCGCTTCTAATAATACTTATATAGGTACCTCTTATAAAATATGGTGGTAGGAAATGAAGCTGAATTATTGTATTACGTATCCTTTTACACAATGAAATTGTGTAAGAGCAATAAGTTAATTTTAAAACAGATCAATTATTATCTTTTTGTATGTTTAGAGAGACGGATGAGATTGGAACGCAGGGCCAGCGGGATTCCGGCCGTCGCATCGGGGAACGTATCACGGACACTACGTTTTGGCGCAATGAGGTGGGCTACTAATTTTAGGTATATCATTTATAGCTGTTCCCACTAGAGATACCTATTTGTATAGTTTAGAAGGTGTAGATTGCTACGAATATTTTTATTGGCAGCAGAGCAAGATAATGATCATCCATCAGTCATTAAACATCCATTGTTAGTCAAAGAACTCCCCTAATAAATGCTATTCCATTCGGTCCTGGACCTAAGTATTCCAGCTGTAGAGATAATGATAATAAACAGACTGCCTTAACTATGATCAATTGCCGATTAGTGGCGCCCCAAGTTATCGTTAAGCATAGCACGTAGTAGTTGTTCCTATCAGTTGTGTCTTTTCGGTGGGACAGTGGAACGTCGATATAATTCCAGGTGTCGATCGAAATGGAACGCTTGGTAGCGACGTGCGAGAAGCTGAACGATACGCGCCGGCAGCTGGAGCGAGCGATCGCCGGGATCGAGGGCCCGCTGCACATCGTGCAGGAGTGCCTCTACCACCGAGAGAAACGACAAGGTACAGCTCGCGGCGAAAATCACAACTCAAACGATCATGATTCGAATTTCAAATTCAAATTATATATTTTTTTTGTGCCACTAGCTTTTGCCCGCGGCTTCACACGCGTTAAATTCGGAGAAAAAAATCCCTTTAAATAAGGAACTTCCATACAAACTTTCATCCCCTATTTCAACACCTTCTACCATTTTTTTCGCAAAAAAAAGTATCCTATGTCCTTTCCCAAGCTCAGTTCTATCTTTATACCGAATTTCATCAAAATCGGTTCAGTGGTTTAGGCGTGAAAGCGTAACAGACAGACAGACAGACAGACAGACAGACAGACAGACAGACAGACAGACAGACAGATAGACAGAGTTACTTTCGTATTTATAATATTAGTATGGATAGGACGTAAGACGCCCTCCAGCTAGGTGGAATGACGATAGACGCAAGGTGGCTGGCAACGGTTGGGTTCGAAGATCTGAAGATCAAGCTCAGTGACGTGCTATTGGGCCTATGTCCAGCAGTGGACACGAATAAGCTGAGCGAACTCCTATACTACTGATTTCATAAAATCATGCCTAATGACTTATATTTCAAAGTGAAACCAAAGCATAATAGTTCAATATTCTATACGAGCCATTTTACAAAATGAACCTGAAGGCGGCGAAGATATGAAAATTTAATAGTCCGCCCAACTACTCACAGTTAGGTATTTAATCTGTTTGAATCCCACTGAGCATTATCTTAATTCAATAAACTTTAACATTGATAATGATTTATTTAATTAACTTGGTTTAGCATTATTGAACGTATTAAAAGATAATTAATTAAATTACAAAGACAGGTATCTGTTAATAAGAATGGAATAATACTATCTGAATATAAAATAACGTTGTATGAAAACACTTGGTTTGCGAAATTTTCCCAAGACGTAAATGAGTCGTCTCAATTAATTGTAGAATAATAATTCTAAATCAAGTTAATATATTAATACTCTGATATAAAAATTTGAAGATCTCTAACATTACAATAATGAGACTTGTAACGCCATCGCACTGAGTCTCACGAACTTTACTGACTGTCACGAACTTTTAATTCGATTCGTTCGCGACAGATGGCACCACGAGGGCGAATTCTATTTAATATCTTATCGCTCTTAGAGTGAAAATCTATTATAATATTTTAAAAATTAAACCAGTTTCAATAAAAACTCAAATTTCATAGCTATTTCGTTGTAATAATTGTTAAAATACATATATTTTATCCGTCCGTAATATTATACTAAATTTTTATTCATGTCGTTAAATATACAGAAATAGAAAAATATCCTCACAAACGTTATTTATTCCCTTTACATTCATCTTGATACAAATTCAATTTTAGGTAGGTTACCTATATTATCCATAGTAATAAAAAAAGTTGATAGCTCGAAGTAAGCAAAAATTTCGAAATCATTCGTTGTGAGTAACTATAGATAGGTACTTTGCCTATCTAACATTTAAAAAATTACTTGTGCAGATATTATCTCTGAAAATGTGGTGGATTCCGGAAAGTCCGATTATGCTCAACCGCTTGTATTTTCTAAAATAAAAAAATATTTAGTTTCCTTTTAAATTACAATTTTTAATCTAAAAATATCATTAATGTACAGAATATTCGTCAGTTCTCGGATGGTGTAATGGTAGTGCGCTCGGAGTGTGTCTGGAACGTGGTGGTTCGATTACAGGCCCTGAATAGATCGTATAATCTGCATATCTTGCTCAAATGTTTTGGTCTTTGTTTCATTTGTTTAATAATTTTGGATTGAAAGATTTTGATATTTTGATTTTGGTAAGATATTATTTTCATACATTACTATGTAAGAATCAATTTCAATGTTTATGCATACCTAATAATAAACAATTTTAATTCCACAAAGTTATGTTCACGTAACATTACGCGTGTAATCCTCGAAGGGATAGGCAGGGGATTTGATTGTTGAAACTTGTGTTTTGTCGTAGAGCCGTGGCTAATGATGAAATCATAATAGTGACGTGGAAACAGGTCTATTAGTACTTGATTATATACACGTAGTAATACAAATATGTGTCCCATTCGAAGTCATCCTTAACTACCTACATCGTCTCTTCTGTACAACGGGACTGGCATCAACTCGACCCATAAAGTGAACCACAGATTATTGTAATAAGAATTGTTTTAGGTCGAAATGGAATGAAAAGTATAATCCCAAAATTTATTCCCTAATAATTACCTTTGTTTAAATATGATTTTATTTTTAACCTTTCTTCATTGGTTTTGTTTTTATTTCGATCTTATTGTACTTTGGCGCACTGTATCATATGAACGTAGGTTTTGGTAGGAAGAAAAATATGCTTAACATTGGAATATTAGCATTAAAATCTGAAGAACAAGTTTTTTCTAACAATATAGGTACTTCCTCCTAATACAATTATTACGAAGAGTAATTAATGCGCACAGTGCGCATATACCTATAGCTACATATCATATACTCGTGTGTATATATATAAATATTTGTGGGTGTCTGTGTATGTTCACTGTTTCCATACGTACCTATGTAGGTACATATATGCACAGACACACACCTGTATGTACCTAATATATAGGTGTGTGTGTGTATATACATAGGTACGTTCGAGAATTGTGAAACCATTATATACAGTATTCAGTGATACATTGATTATGCGATTCAAAAAGTATATGGTTAAATCGAATAGGCCACAGCGATAAATATTTATTGTTATCAGTCGGACTGACAAATCACCAGCATTTGATATGATTTCCTTGATGTCGCTAGCTCAGGTCAACACTGATTCGAATTACCTTGAAACGGCCAACTCAGACCGCTCAGTTTTCACAAATGGCACTTGCAAAGAGGAATCTTCAACAGAAAAAAAAAGAGATAAAAGTACGTCGATATATTATTTCAATATTTACGTAACCCAACGCCGTACGAAGAAGAGAGTAGCATCTACTCCCTCTTCATGTCATGTTATGTATGGTTATGTCATACGTCCGATGTAGCGAGTACACTTAATTACATAAATTCGAGATAGTCTCTCTCTCTAACAGTCTCTATGTTGTTATTGGGAACTTCAAATTAGAAAAACAGGTCAATACCCGACCTAAGGAGTGAATCGAAGACATCTCGCTCAGCAGTCGCGCTTGCAACGATTAGACTAACGAGGTCGCTTAAAATACCTGGGACGTATAGGCTAAGCGTAGGGGTACTGCACTTCTTCA
>DWME01009873.1:0-10607 GCA_018244795.1 Parelbella ahira ahira | reverse complement strand
TGTATATATATGTACCTATATGTATATATATATACAATATATTTTATAAACTCGCGTTTATCTCGGGTCTTCCTATTGATAAAGCGCATTAAAGTGAACATAAAACATATAGAATACCTCGTTGGCTTAATGATTGCAAGCACAACTGCTAATCTAGCAGTCCTGGGTTCGATTCCCGGAATGGGTAGTATTGGACACAGAACTCTTTTTAGCATATGAAAGGTTAAAGCCACAGATTGCCACGATAGCCAGATGCGACTTGGCAGACCTTCGCACACCTTTGTGAACATATGGAAAACTCTAAGATGTGCAGGTTTCCTCTCCATGTTTAACTTCACAGTCAGAGCAAATTACAATAAAAACTAGAAACGAATATTTTTATAAGACGTATAAATCAGATTTTTAACCGAGAGGTAGGAATATTACGTAATGACTTTAATATGGCGGAAGAAACACAAGCTCTCAGTTAGTAGTAACTACATCGTAGTAATCTCTTTATAAGTCACAGTTAACACTAAACCTCAGTAGGTTTAGTGTTAACCGTGTCTGTCACAGCCGTCTGTAGCTGTCTAACGGTTTGTTTAGAATTTTACATGCTCATCATCATTAACCCATCACCACATCTTTCCACTATTGATAGACGTATTTACCACTCGACGCTCACTGCCGTGTACGTCAGAGACATCGCGCATCGGTGCAATTATAACAATTCATAATAGTATAATCTAATATATTTTATTCCCACCGTAAATTGATATACTGCAGCAGAGATTCAATATTTGTGAAAAATATTAGATACTAATGGAACATGAAGACACAAAAGTAGAAAAAGCTCGTCAGGCTTGTAAAGATATAGATATTTAACAGTTGATACTCTCTGCTCACCCTGTAAGGAACCTATCGTGACGGTATAATAATAATAATAAAAATAACAATGAATAATAGACATGTATGAATATTTTCCATTGTTCGCGATATCATGTAACATTTTCCGTATTTATTAAGCCTCAGCATAAAATTACATCATTTTGGATATCGGTTTACATCGTACACTTATTAATGTGCGTACGTAACATCACGTCTGTAATCCCCGAAGGGGTAGGCAGAGGAGTGTAGTACGCTCCCAGGTTTAACCAGTTACGTTTACGTCTCAGGGAATAGGTGGTGAGCCGGTGGTGGTGAACCGTGAACCTCATACCATACACCGGGCACAGATCCAGACTGCGAATCACTACTAGAAATTCTAAAATTCTAAATTAAAATAATCCTATAGTACCTACCCGAGCTGCGATTTGAACCCAGGACCTTCAAATTGGGAGTCGCGTTTGCAACCGCTCGACCAACGAGGCAGTCTACACTTATGAATGTGTTTAAAATAATATACACATAAATCATGCAATTTAAGATAACGCCCACGTTTATTTGTAAAATTCGGAAAATAGTAAGTACATTATAATTAAATGGAATAGTTAGTGCAAACTACGGTTGCGTTATCTCGTCGTTTCCGATGTACTTGAACGCTGACATTAGTTAAACCTGCCGGAATTAGGGTTCCATACAAATATTAATTAACATTAATTTTTCCTTAAAAGTATTGTTAGTGTTATTTATTCTTGTTCTTTCTTGTGACACGTTTATAATAAAGCTGTAACTAAGAGCGAATTTAATGTCTAATTGTATTTTCGACATATTTTATTTTAATCGTTTATATACTTAATTGTGTTATTATAATTTATTTTGTTACTATTGTGTTAATTTAAGGTCGGACGAAAACAGTTTAAAATTTTTTTACTGTTATTATTATGAACAATTCAATGAATACCTAGATGAATGTTGGATAAATAAATAAATAATAACTTTTGTCCTACACCATTCAATATGCGCAATTTAGAACTTTTGCAGTACACGTAGTTGAATTTAAATTACACTTGATTCTAACAATTCAAATTGGAGATAGATATGAAGCGGTAATTGAAGTATATCGTTAACTACTCTTCATGTTAGAATGAAATAAAAGAAAGAAAGAAATGACAATGTTGAAAGTCCTAACAAAACGGAGCTCGCTCCTGAATACAGTCGATAAAATCTAACTGGGAACTCTAAAAACTTAACGGAGTGGTTTAAAAATAAACTAGACATAATGTTTTGGAAAGCATCTACTAATTTAAGAAATACTGATGAATGCTGTTGCCAAGCTTTACCAAAATTAAAGATTCAAAATGAAAAGACATTTGGTATTCAGTGCTCTCTGCCTACCCTTAGGAGACCTGACGTAACGATATAATTATAATATAACATGAAATCAAGCGAATATAGAGAGGGGTGTAGCACTTCCAATAATAAGTGCAGTAATGTACGGAATTGTCAGTAAAAAATCTATTGAATTTGGACAGTATCAGTTAGAGTACAGAACGAAATCTCAGTGTTATTCCAGATGTGACAGTGTGTGCGCAATAACACAGTCCGCGCATAGAGCTTGGGTAAGCGCAGATTATGTCATTCATCACATATGTAATAGGATTTTCCTTAACATCATTAAAGAAAGACACCCGCGGCAAGTTTGATGTGGTCAGCAAACAGCAATTATCAAGATTGTACTACCTACCAAATAATAACCCTCTCAATATGAGAGGAGACCGTTATTCCAACAGTGGAATGACAAATAGGTCGATTATTATTATTTATTATTAATATGAAATGTATTTCTTCCAAATACATATATAATGATTTTATTAAACATATAGTAATAATAACAATCCATTTTACATTTTTATGTATTTTTTTCGTGTGGGAACCCATTTTCTTTTTTGTTATATACATATTATCCATCTGTTACGTACTTTTGACAATTATTTTAAAAATATAGCTGTTATATTTTAAAACATTTGTTGTTTAGTTACGTTAGTTAATTTAAATAATAGCAGTATTTTTTCTTATTTATACAACACATTAATTTTTCACAAATTAAAGAGAGGATTATTTTTTTTTATTAATTTTCGTTTGAAAATGAACCATAATGTTCATTTGATGTTCTCTTGAACAATATGTGCTAAAAAGAAAAAAAATTGAGTTTGGTAGGTGAAGAGATAAATGCCGTGATTGTTTAAGCGAAGCTACATAATATGTACATATCAATATATCAATGTTATTTGTTTAACTGATTGTAGATAAAATATATAAGTTAGCAACGTGCGAACAAGCGATATACATATGTATATGTGATTTATATTGTAAATGAAAGTACATCGATATTTTTATTAGCGTCTAAAAAAACTTAGAAGACTTAATTGAAATATATCCAGCAGTTTTATCGTGATGGGTCCACAACAGTAAACGTTTATAATTGTATTTGTATATTAAAATATTTTTTTGTGCATTAACATTGTTTCAGTTTACGATGTATTTAGCTGTGTTCATAAGTGCCTTATGGGTGTGTGCGCGTGCGCAGAGCAATGATGCGCAGTACGTGAAATCGGTCAAGGGCGGCGGGGGCTCGTGGCAATACAATCCTGTAATAAACCACGATCGGTATGTTACTCTTTATTTACTTTTATTGCACACCATAAGCAGACATAACAAAGGGCGAACTTAATGCCTAGTTATATAGAAGTACAGGATATGTTGTCAGTACAAGATACTGCAATAGGCTCACCTCCTGTTCCTTGGGATGTATTATATAACCTAACAGATGAAATGTGGGAGTAGCTACTTCACTCCTCTGCCTAAGCCTTCCACGAATACATTCCTAATGTTATGATATTATTAAATATATACCTATATCTCTTTTTTTCTACCCGATTACCAAAACACAGTTCCCATATGTTATTATTGGCTACGATGAAGATACTTTAGTGTGGTATCATAGAGCTGGTATAGTCGTGGATCACGATTCTGGTCACATTGAAGTGACTTGCATTCCTTCGAGGTACACGATATAAATAAAAATATAAAAAAAAAAACATTACTAGAAACATTTAAATGCTCAGCCACCGACGGACAGCAGTGTAAGCGGGGCAAAAAGCTATGCCTGCATCCCCAGCGTAATTGTCATAGACAAAATTGTGGAGCCTTATGTCTAACACTGAACTTAGACCAGCCGATAATGATGATAATTACCTAGAAAATTAATAAAGATCATATGTTATTGACTACAAATGAGAGTTCAATATAACTGTAAAAGCAAAATTATAAACATCTTAAAACATTTCTTTAAAAAAAGCGTTGCGGTTTTATCTAGGTACATATTTAAAATTTCAGCTTCTACGGGCAAGGGTACAACATGCGGCAGAATATGAGCCAACATGGCTATAACTGGTCGCAAAATACCACACAGCACGGCTATGGGTTCAACGTATACAACACGCCTACGCCAATTAACTACGAAATTGGAGTTTGCTATATAGAAGTACCGTACGTAACTATTATCAGACGAACGATTTCATTGAACTTAATTTGCGTTTTAAAATACAATGTGGTTTGCTGCAACGGTTAATAAAGATGGCGTGACGAAACATGCACATCCTATAGTTTTTTACAATGTTCTTTAAAACATTGTTCTCATTGCGGGAAGTGGGGAACAACAACAGTGGAACGAAAAAGGTTGATGATGATGGAGACGATCGATATGAGCGAGTCGCTATCTCTTAACAGTTTTCACTACACGTCGGTGAACTTGATGACCTGAACCAAAGCGAATTGTGATAGCATTGCATTGATCGTCAATTATTTGTAATGTTTTATCGCAGTTCACGGAATACGGTGCGAGATTTGAACGGGGGGGGGAGGGGTCGGGAATTTATGCATTCGTATGTCTGACACTATGATAAATGGGATTTCTTTGAAAATAGAACGTGATGGTGCTCATTGAGAGAAGGTTGTAGAGATAAGTATATCAAGCAATGGTTCGACAAAAGGCTGGTCATAATAATGACAATGATGGTGACGCCGATGGAGTTTAGGGCAAGAACACGAGCTATAATAAACGTAGAGAAAACAAAAGACTCGTTTTACAATACTAATATTTGCTGTAAAATTTATTGAAGGAAACCCCAATTCGTTTGTGCATAAGAAATACATACATAATATATAACAAGGTCGTTGACGGCTAAGCAGTTATGAAATAGGATTTAATTTCTGGTGAATGCTTTATCCACAATAACGAAGATAGTGCGATTAATGCGATTTCCCAAAAAAACGAAATGTAGTTTATGAGAAATAAAGTGTGTTATTTGTGTAAATATCTATCTATATTATAACATTTTTAGAACCGCAAGTTTGGCTCGGGATCCTAAACATGTACCAGCTGGCAACGGGGTAAGATAATTAATATAAATTAACATTATTATTTTCAAATTATATGTAAGCACTGTATGTTAATTAGTTATGCATAAAACTGGAAAGT
This sequence comes from Parelbella ahira ahira, assembly GCA_018244795.1. Taxonomy (NCBI): domain Eukaryota; kingdom Metazoa; phylum Arthropoda; class Insecta; order Lepidoptera; family Hesperiidae; genus Parelbella; species Parelbella ahira. The sequence goes on along the minus strand of DWME01009873.1, from coordinate 5,206 downwards.
CTTTAACGTATGTATGTATAAAAGAGACGAGCAGAACTAAAATAAATTCTCTGCCAATTTAAATTCGTAACCTGCATGATGGATAAGGAAAATATTCAGTAGGTTTATCAACAATTTTTTTTTTTATAATTCCAGTCACGCCCTGACCTTAGTTTGATCAGATCATGCTGTACCGGCTACATCAGAAACATCCACAACCACAGAATTTGCGATCCAGTATGTAACAAAGAGTGTGTGAACGCATTATGCACCGCACCAGAAACCTGTACTTGTTTCCCTGATCATGTCAAGAATTTGGCCGGCTTCTGTATCCCCACATGTCCCATTGGATGCCAAAATGGTCAATGCGCTGGTGGCGAATGTCTTTGCAAACAGGGATACAAGCTTGATTCTGAAAGCCGTTTCTGCATTCCTACTTGTAAAGACAATTGTGGGGGATTAGGTAAGTTAATTGCAAAATTTTGTATTCATGTGTCCTACAACTGATCACCAACTTTTGTGTGCAACTAAGGGAAGTGTCTAGCTTATCCTACCTGTGTGATACCTCTCAAATTCAAATCATCGAAATACATTTGAATCTTTATCACCAGCTACGATACTTTCAAAAATTCTACAGTCCATCAAAACAACTTGTACATCTTAAATCACAGTCATGGCTAAATGTTTATTATTCCAACAAACAGTGATAGTTCTATAAAGATGTTTTCTAATGACATAAGCTCATATTGAAAGTGTATAACAGTTTTAATATATTTAGGGAACTGTACATCGCCAAACAAATGCGATTGTAAAGTTGGCTACTCATCGACTGCGGAAGGATCATGTAAGCCTGTGTGCAATCATTGTATCAACGGCCAGTGCGTAGCGCCAAACGACTGCCGGTGTCTCCAGGGCTTTGTCAAAACTGCTGACGGGTCTTGCAAACCAGCGTGTGATCAATGCAATAACGGAGAATGTATTGGGCCAAATAATTGTCGCTGCCACCCTGGATATGTAAACGAGCGGCCCGGAACTTGTGTTCCTCAGTGCACTCCGTGAGTTATTCATTAAAATTGTGAATTTCTTTATCATCATCATCCCTTCCATTGCTTGGTTCTCATAGAACCTAATCATAGATCTAGCCATAGGTCTGAATCTTTCACCTTATATTTTAGGAAAGTTTTGAATTATTATTGCGATATAATCGCCGAAAGAGAATTGTTTTTACAAATTGTTGATTTAATTAGGATTTCTTGGTTAGCAAGTTTAAATATGGATTTTAGATATTAGACTGCGTATGGAAGATATCAATTGCAAAAATTACTTTATTTTATTAAATAAAGTAAATTTTGCAATAAACATATTTGTTTACTGTCCAATAATCTTCTGATATCGTCACATACACGTGAAATCATAAAGCCTTCTATTAATTATTTATCTTCAGAGGCTGCGGACCAGGAAGCAGTTGTATCCGTCCGAATGTCTGCGACCCACCAGTAACGACAACTCCTTCCACTACACCTGCTATCTTTACCACTTATTTGCCGGGTCATTCACTCTATCCTGGTAATCAAGTGCAACCAAGTCCTTCGTATCCACTTTATCCTGGTAACCAAGTAAAACCAAATCCTGCATATCCTGGTAACCAAGTAAACCCAAATCCTATATACCCTGGTAATCAAGTAAACCCAAATCCTATATACCCTGGTAATCAAATAAATCCAAATCCTAACTACCCTGGTGATCAAATAAACCCAAATCCTACATACCCAGGTAATCAAGCAAAACCGAATCATATTATATATCATCATGGTAACCAAGTATATCCAAATCCATCGAATTCCGAGCATACCGAGCATCAGTACCAACCAAATCCGCCTTACCCCTCATATCCTGGCCGCCACCCAAGTCCACCTTACAATGAATCGGGGCAGACCGAAGAGATGTGCTCTCAGCCTTGTATGAACGGCATCTGCGTTGGATTTAACACATGCCGTTGCAAGCCTGGATATTATCTTGACGCGAATGATCCAACTGGAACCAGGTAATGTTCTTTCGTCCTTGTATTGCTCACGTTATATTTTTAGTTATTACCTTTTTAAGTCCGTCCTTAGGACTTAAGGGAAAATTATATTTTCTTATTTTATGCGTTGCAGCTCTTTTTTCATTTTGGTATGAATGGAAAATAAGCTAGCGGAATGAAATGGAAAACCGATCAGTTACAATTACGAAATCTGTCTATAGACCTCGTTGGGGTTCAAATAACTTTTGTTATCACCTTTAATTGAACTTCAATTAACTTCTCGATTTACCTGTCCGCGTGTCGCGATTACCTGTAATTATCTGTCCTGTAAATCTAAGTATTATTGGTTTATATATGTATATCGCATTTATCCCTTCGAACTTTATTACTATTGAAATGTTAGTGAATTTCGAATAAAATTGTTTTATCTGTAACGATAAGATTCGCAAATGGATATAATTATGTATATTTCTTCTAAATGCAGCCTGACTAAATTCAGTGATACCAACATGTTCTAAACAAACATTATACATAGTCATAAGTCAGGTTTGATAAAACGCGGTAAAATAGCTATTATATTTTCATCAAGATAAATGTTACAATTGATTGAGACGTTAAATGTGCTCGCGGGCTGTGACTTTGCTCCTGTCGAGTTCGAAGTGCAAAATAATTTTACATTAACCTACCTACCTAGCACTTACGAGAAATATTTGTGTGACGAATACAAATATTAGTCTGTTTCTGCAGGTCACAATGCATACATGTATACGAATGAATTAAGTTTAATACATAATATGTATGTAGTTAGCTAGATGTCTGGTTACCACGCGAATAGCGTAGGTCCTGCCTAAATTTCCATGTTGGAAAGTGGCTCATGATATTATATCATTTTTTTTTATTTTGTAGCAAATTGTCTCATCAAAAATTTTAAAAGTTACCTTTTATAATTTCATTGACAAGTGATACAAGCAAGTAACAGGGAAGTATTGTTCAAGTGTGCATTTATTTCAAGTTGTGACTCGGAGTATGGTTCTGTGCCCGGTAGATGTTAATAGGCTTATCACTTATTCGACGATGGGACTGTAACTGGTGAAACGTGGGAGTGTACTACACTTCTCTGACTACCTCCTCGGGGAAATACAGTGGTATCACTTTATTACTTCACTAACAGGGAAGTTTTAACAATTTTTCAGATGTCTGCCACATTGCCTCGGGGGGTGCATAAACGGGATTTGTTCAGCTCCCAACTTTTGCATTTGTAACGTTGGTTACTACAAGGACACGAGTGTTAAAGGTAGACCCACCTGCGTGAAACGCATCAGGAGATCCACTGACAACACTGCTTTAGCTAAGGACCCAATCAACGTCGCCGATCTGCTCATCTTCGAAATACTAGATAATGAATAACATTGACTTATCTGTCGAAATATTTAATAGGTACTAAGACTAAAACGAGAAGTGTAGATAGTATTTAGAGTTGCGTTCAAGTAATACCGAACATATATTATCGGAAATTTTAACTTAATTTGACTGTATTCTGTATAACTACAATAAAGTTCAAATCTTTAATATTTTTATATCTACAATTTACGCCTTAAATTTTTTGTTTCTCATATAAATATATACTTACTATAGTACTGACTATAGTCAAGTAAATAAACGAGTATTTTTACAATCAAGTTTGTTTTAATCAAACCTTTATATGGTTTTCTAAGGATGTAACTAAAAAGACCTGCTGGGCACGATGAGGTCTACATCTAGACCAGTACTAAACGGCGGTGCGGACGAGGTTTCACCCATGGTTGCTTCACTCACAAATATGTCTATTTAAACTTTCTATCAAGATTAAAACTGCACATTTTTGCGTGTATAAAAAAGGGAAGCCGTCCCCTTTATTGAAAAGCATCTGCTCGTTACATTAACATGTATTCAAGCTAAAGTATTCGTAAAGTATGTCATTCTGAAAAACCCCTAGAATTATTTGACATGCACAGAGTACACGCAAAGGAACAAGAAGATTTACAAAAACAAGTCAATAATGTTTAACAACACCACAGTAAAATAATATATTAATTAAATTAAAATTTACTTAAGTACATGCATTTGTGTTGAACATACCTCATATATATTAGTTTATCAATATTTTTTGTATTGACACTAAACAGAATATTTATTATATAAATAATAATAATTATATTTATCATATCTTGAATTATTCTGATTCTGAAGAGGGGAATTCGTCATTCGCTTGCACGTTGCATATCCAATAATGAATTGGAATCACAAACTGTCTTAGTACTGTTTTCTGCAACAAACGAAATATTATTTAATAACAATAATTGACAATTTTTATCAGTTTGTTTAAAAACATAACAAAGAGACATATTTTACACATTAGTCCTGTGCTAGTTTAATAAACGCTCCTAACCGAAGTCCAGTATTATGCCAATTAACCTTTGTGCGAGAAATAAAGAAAGATTAAAAATTAACAGTCATGATGTGATTATATCAGACAACGAAAACTTTTTTATAAGTAACTTGCACAGATATTAAAAGGTAAACAGAAGTAATAAGACATCAAATTAACTCTGTGTTCTTTCTTTTCGGGTAAGAAAAAGTGCGTTCTTGTAAAGAGCGTAAAGAGTTACACGCTAGAATATGAAAACAGGACATCGGAAGTGAGACTGAATTCTAAGCTTTAGACGGGGCAAGATTTGTAAAAGATCATTCGTCAAGAGTCTTCGTCAGTAATGTATTTTTTACTTTCCTCTCAAATACAATAATTATATTTATTGAGGCTACATATGTTATCGTTAAACAGCTTTCTACGCATTTTCTACATCGCCCATATATCTACTAATTTCATGTAGAATCTCGCTTAGTAAATACAATGAGAATCTGTTCCACATTTATGATATGTGTGCTCGAAAACTATCTACATCCGTCGATAAAAAAGTGATTTATTCTAATTTTACATATGCCTGTATTGTGGTAAGGACTGGAGGGGTTTGTGAATACCCGTACGAATAATTACTAAAATATGCTTCTCTTCGAGCGAGATCTCTTGCACCACGTACGCTACCGCCAGTAGGCTTTGTATATCATCATCATCATCATCACATAGGCCATGAGCGCCATCGCGCCCTGTCCTCGGCTTGTCGCATCCAGCATCTGCCTGCAGCCTTTCGCAGATCGTCATCCCAC
>DWME01009872.1:0-10607 GCA_018244795.1 Parelbella ahira ahira | reverse complement strand
TATTTTATGTGAAAAATACAAGAAACTGTCAGTTTGGTTTGTAATACATAAAGAAAAAGGCTATTCCATCTGTCAGTTAAACGTCAAATTAATGAAATATACGATAGGTGTGCATAAAATGTATAACATAGCACAAAAATTATCTTTGTTTATCATTCGAACATCCCACATCCAATGCTAAAGGCTATAAACTATAGAAACACCCTGATAATAGATAACCCACCTTGGGTTCAAGTCAGCGCGAAGTTTAAAATGCTGTGTTAACTTTTGCAACAAAACTATGAATGAGGACACCATTACAGATTGTTGTTCCAGGTCATAATGTAAAAATCTCTTAACAAAACGTAACATCACGCCTGTAATCCGCTAAGCGATAGATAGCGGATTGTGCTACACTTCTACGTTTCACCAGTTATAGTTACCCACCAGCAGGCCTACTATACAACAATGGTCAAAATTTTGTAATTATGAGCTACTGACCAGAAGACATAACATAAAACTTCCGCAATTGCTCGTGTCATTTTAATATGAAAATACATACATATCTTGCCAGTATGTGGAATCGCATCAGTAGACTACATAAGTTAATTATTACTATTAGATATGGCATTATACAATTGCATGACAACTTGATCACCTCCTATCCCATGGTGGGACGTAAAACATAGCAGGTGAGTCGTGGGAGTGTTTTACAATTCTCTGTCTACCCATTGGAGAATACGGGCGTGAGGGAAAAAATAATAATAATAGAATTATTTTTGTAATGCTCACAGCTAGTAGTTGTTTTTTAATTCTATTATTAATTGTGAAGGTCTCTGCGAGGTCTGTCGGGCCCCACGTGTGAATATACAACCGCGTATACAAAGTGTTTTGTATAGTTTTACTGCCTTTTTATTTGTTTTTCGGCCTTCAGCGACTGTGGGCTCATTAAAAATGTTATTTTATTATTATAGTGTTCTTTTTTGCGCTGCGGTATATATAATTTAATAATACGATGTTCTAAGTAAGTACTTGGGTAAGTGATGGATGTGATTTTGTCTCTAATATATGAATCAAATTTTTGTATTCAGAACGTTATAGTCATCGACAAATTCGTGAAAAAACATAATCAGTAAATAATTTCACTGACTCTGTTGTATTGTCTTGGTGTACAATAAAGAATATATGTATTGTAATCAAGAAACAAAGAATACAGTATTAACAACGATGAAGCGAGTAACTGATTCTGTTTAGGTAAAAGTGCGCAGACTCTGGGAATTTTAGAATTGACTCAGATATTTATAAAATTTTAGATAAATCTGGGTGTTTGTGTTTGTGTCAAATAGGTACATGTATCGCGACAAAGGTGTTTAGTTATGATCATGTTGTTATTTGTATATGCATCACTGTAAAATGATTTATGGTGTGTGCGTTCATAAACTTAAGCTTGTCACACGAATGGCGCTGAAATATCAAGTGAGGTGCGAAATTGTCACTCGGTCTCCCTAAAACAGGGTCTGTCGCAGTAAAACTGAGGGATATATAAAATAGAGGTTTCCTTTCGCCGTGTTGCATGAATACGCGATATTTATTCATGTTCACTATTACTCACTACGACGTTTTTGCCACGACAGCAGGTATTTTAATTGAAATAATAATAGTTCAAGAAGACGAAAATAGAATACTATGTCGAAAAAATGTTGTATAATTAATATACCTATATAGGTATACATTGATGTCTACCGAATAAACATCATATGTATGTTTTTAAATATTTAAATGTGTTTATTATTTGTCTTTTGGGTACAGAAATCCTTAAGTAAAACTTAATAAATATAGTCCTTAGAATACAATGATATTTCTCTACGAAATAGGTACCGGAGGTAACGAAGTAGATACCTACTTAATTACTTTGTGTTATGTTCATATGTAATACAAATTTTAACGATTTTTTTGTTGTGTAGATGTAACTAGAACTGTCGTGTCACACTGGTCCAATGGACAATGTTTATGGTTTAATATATATTGTAATATAATATTTGCGGCGATAAAAAATCTAATAATAACACTATTTTAATGGCGCGCCAGTGCCGTGAGGATCATCGGGAACGTGTCATCTTTCGGATGTTGGGTTCGCCCGAACTTTGCTGTACTGTCATTGAAAATATATCGTCAGTGTATGTGTGAGGGTTTTTTAACTTGTCTAAAATTAATGTCAGGTGAACCCTGCAAGCTCACCTGTTTATAATGAAAAATCAACTGTACACATAATGATTTATACTAATAAGAGGACCCGGCTGAAAAAAGACATTTAGTCTATAGGGAATAAACATATGTACGAGTATGTAATGTTCATGTATATAAATTGCTTATGCGATACTACTTTTTGGTATCAGATAACAAGAATTTGCAATTTTTCATGAATACCTATTGTTCGAACGTAATGCCTGTCTGAACGTGATGTCGCTTGCCGTCACGGTGAAGGAAAGCATCGTGTGGGACACCAGCTTATTTTAGTTTTCCATAGTGTTCCTAAGGCGGGCGAAGTCCGCACTTGGCCACTCGGCCAGTGTGGTAAACCACGGCCTTAACTCGTCTTATTCTGAAAAAAAAAATCAGAAACGAGCAGTGGAACGGTAAAGGGGTTGAAGGTAATGATGACGGCATAACTGCTTTCTTGTTTGTATAATAAGAAAAAAACTTCATAATGTTTCTACGTTTGACTCGTCATATAACAAAAATAGAGACTGCTAGTCTATATTTCCTTCTCTATACTCTATACTCCAAGAACTGTAATCTCCCTTGACATCTTGTCTATGGTTGTGTGATTGACGCTTATTGCAGTATAGATTGACAGACCCTCTATTTTGTTAGTTTCTGATAAAAACACGATAGTTCTGATATGGGAGTCATTCAATATTTTAAATGGTAAGTACGTATCCGAAAACAAAATCTATTTATTTTTGTCCGTAAGTGCTTTTGTAGTACAAGTTGTTACGATGTAGTATTTACCTATATAATGTAAACGTAATTGGGGAAACGTGGAAGCGTACTACACTCCTGTGCCTACCTCTTCGGGTATTACTGGCCTGACACTAGGTTTTTTTTTAATTTTGCATATTACATTGGCTATTTTTTAATTCTTAAAAATCTCTTAAAAGTTTTTATGATTATTTTGGATAAAAATATGGCAAGTACAATAGCAATTGTATATATACATAAACATGCAACGTAGGTACCCACCACCGCGTAATATCTCTACCCCAACCGCGAATAGGTTGTAATAATATCCGTGTTATTATTATTGGGGGTGCCTCATACGGCGGTGTTCAGTCGCGCTCGGCAAATGCTGTTAGGGGTGTCAATCGATCAATATTATCTGACAGCTCCCTCACAAGTGTAGTGAGCGTGTGACACCCCTGTCGTACTCACATCTGCTATGACGGCCACAACAATAGATATGGGTAAAACAAAAATATAGGAAATTATATCAATCAAATGTCAGAGGTATCTTGGTCGTCCATATTGTTTTATCGTAGAATACGTTGTGTTTTATCTTAGAATACACCTATGTTTCATGGAACGCGGTTCCTGGCCAAAAACTAGTGTGTCATATAATAAAAATAAGTAGTCATCGACTTGAGCGGATCTAGCTAAATATAAAAAAAAATATATGTAACATAGAGCAAATCTGAAAGCTTGTAAGTACAAGAGCAAAGGCTTTGATATATTCGGTGTAGACATGTCTGCGACAATAACTTGGCATTACGGCAGCAAACAACGAGAACTTAACAAAAGTGACCTAAATAATCCTTACAAGGCCTCGGTGTATAACTAAACGAAAACACTAATAACCGTAAATCTAATTAAGCACTTCCATAAACTACTTTTACGACTGGCGACAAATACACGTGAACGTTTTAAAAATTCATCATTTCGCGTACATCACCGCCACAAATTACCCATTACGTTGAATAAAGCGCACGCTATACACGCCCTTAAGTTTTATGCAATAACGGAGTATATTGCGTGCTGGGTTGTGAAGTGTCGTGCGACAAATTTGGGTCTACTAATACCCTCAAAGGCTTTTAACTGAAAACTCTATAATTAATTCAACCATAAACTTAGAACTAAAGCCGCACACACACAATTTAAACTTAAAGCGCACCTGATACGGTGTATGATTATAATTAAAAAGTTGCCAGCTATGTAAAGGACTTGTCACCGTTGGAAACGCACAGCGAAAGAGAAGTTTAGAGTGCAATGAAAAGAGGGAAATTATTACTGTTGCGATATGATTTAAGAACTTGGCAAGTTACTTTCTTGTTTTTTAATAATATGAATCAATCCGTTTCATTGTACAACCAATATTTTCTATTAATGTAATAATTAAATTTGTTTTAATAAAACAGAAGACTTTCGATCTATAATGACTGAGTTTTTTTTATCTTTCATCATTCAATTCTTGGGTGTTGTAGTATATCAGGTCCACCGATCATTTTTACAGTTTATTCTTCTGACATTTATGTGTGAATAATTTGTTTTTAGTGTTGCCACAAGAAAATTTAAATTAGCTACGTTGAGTTGTATTTTATACTAAACATTAATCGCACATCGTTAGCCTTGTAGAGGGGTGAAAGGGTTGCGTGGGTAATGGTCCGCAAACAACGGGGTTGCCAGTGCCGAGCTAACGACTTGCGCGAGAGTTTCAAGTATACCCATATACATTGCCAGTTTGCTAAGTTTGGTCGTTTCACAAAGCACTTCGTGCAGTAATGCAGAGGTGATTGCGATTTCAATCGTCGCTAAATCAGGTATGAAGATTTTGGTAACGTCCTTGTGTTAGCTGATGATATTGAATACTGTAGTTTTGTTTGATTTTATCTGTATTTATTCACTATGTCACAATATATTAGAATATCGCGTTTTTATATTATTACTATTATATCGTAACGCTAGGTCGCTTACGGCGTAAGCAGAGGGGCACCGAGTGCCAAATATCTCCATCCTTACAAACCTAATCTACATTCAGTATTCTCTTCTTGCATAGAAGTCGGTTACAAATGTGTCTGTTTAAAATGAAGAACTCAACTCAAGAGGCATCCCTGGCTAGAAGAATTCTTTCGAATTTGAAAGTAGGTGTGATTTCTCTTGGAAAGCTGCAGCTAAATATTGTCTACTCCAAAAAGAAGAGAGTGAATAGCGCGGTCGGTCCAAAGACACTATTGGATTTAAGCTTCGCTCCCGATAATCTCGGGAATGAAAGGTTTTTGATAATAGAATTTGGGAGTAGTGGGCGGGGATATGTAGGGCGTTTCTTTGTGTATTGAGAGTATTTCCTTTTTCGGGGTGTGGTTGAGTATGACCACGTGTGACTGTTGCCTCCTCGTTTGCTCTGTTTTTAGGTTTTGTTTGTTTACGTTTTATTTTTACGCTTACTATTTTTACGTAAAATAATCAAAATTGCCTAGATGTCGGCTGTAATCGTAGACTTCTTTCTACATGTAGCGGCTTTAACCAACCAATAAATCGTAGGTATATAATATTGGATGTGTTATAACAATATTTAGATGTGTGGAACTCAGCAAAACGTATTGTAACTCGTGACACATCTCTCAACTGAAGTCACGCGTAAGCAATACGCTACGTGACTTCTGGACTTCAAAGACCAAACTCAATTTGGTCCTTAAACTCAACGAATATAAACCAAAAACACTCATATCCTAACGTCATAGGGCGGTAAATTAGTTTTTGGTGAGGTCAGGTCGAATTTCGTCGTTACAAATGATCCTTACATGGGCTGAATTTAAAGGTTATCCTCATACAAATGTATGCGTTGGTCACTTGCGTGAAGGAAGCGTCCCCGCCGGGAGACGTTACGTTTACGAGTTCATAAACATTCAAAAATACTCAACATAAATCGCATTATATCCGCTGGTCTTTGGGGAGTTTTTGAATTAAGTAATAGGCCTGCGTGTTGGGGGTCGCAGTGGTTACTTATAGCAACTGAGGCTTATTAGCGGAGTAAAGGAGTTTAGCGGAGTGATTTCGGAATATATACTACCAAATATATTTTATCTGTGCGTTGTGCACAGTGAAATTGACATTTAAGTGATCTGTGTTACTAGAAAAATCTCCACACGTACAATCTTTGTTGACTCTCAGCTACTCCTGTGGCTAAGCAGTAATCGTTGCACTGCGTGCCCTAGGTTGAAGTATGTAACAGGTTACAGGTATCTTAGATCTTTGCGCTAGGAACGCTTCTGTGACCTATAAACGTGAGATGTGTCTAACCTTCATGCATATGATATATACATATGTACCTACTGGTTGTCAGATAACGGGCCCGATTATTTTATATTGTCATAAAGTAAGTATATTTTGTTCTTCATTTTGTTTAATGTATAAAATTGTTTTCACAAAATCAACTTTGGTAGTTACTCAATGTTCTTTTATATACCATCAATTCGCATTATCCTTAATGTAAGATTATTTACTTCCTTAACTCATGTTTCGTTTCCTTGTTAGCTCTGACGTCAGAAGAAAACACACAAAAAAAAACAGTAAGAGGAAAACGTCGAAATGATTTCACGGTATCCCAAATTCCTGTGATATATTTTTTTAATTATTTATCTATAAATATTTCATGCCTCGGGCGGAGCGAAACGAAGTTTAATAAATAATTCATTTTGATCGATATCTTATGGGAATTTTTTGTTTGGTACTGACGGTGGACGTATTAAAAAACAACTTGCTGTCTCTTATATTCCTTTTTCGACTTTTCAGCTATTCAATTACTTGTCTATCTTACAATTAATATTCTTGCAAGAAATTATTATTATCTATTGTCAAAAGGCCTAACTAGGATGCTTTTAATCACTACACAATGACAGCCAAAATGTAAAAATTGTTTAGGGTACTTTGATGAGGTTTTCTTTCATTTTTTGTCATATCTACAGACAAGACAGAACGAAAAGGCTGTAAGTGCATCTGACAATAGGTGTACTAAACATATCCCTACATAGAAAAAGAGACACCGTAGCCACAAAAGAAAATCATATCTACTTCCGCCTTATCAGCAACAAGGTTGAAAAACAACAAAAGGTTACGAAAACTTATTACCAAATATCTCTCGGCGTACCCGTTATGAGTTTTAATATTATTTGAATAAAAACGGAAGGATAAAGGCAAGGAACGGAGGGGGAGGTTAATAATTTTACAACGCGGAAGTGTCAACAAGCGAAGCGATTTTAAGATATTCTTCTGTTCTATTTTTCATTGTTTTTTTTAATGTTTATCTGTGGATGGTATGAGGTGTAACATGTATGCGGTTTGCTTGGGATAGTATTACTAATATACATGTTTCTGCTGGGAAACTTGAATGTTGAATGAATTAATTTGTGTTTCAATTTGAATGCTTTGATTACATTTAGATATATATTAGAAAGGATCAGCTTTTAGTTTGGGACTAACTTCAGATAGAAACAATACTAATCGTTACTAATGACACCTAAATTGACATTATACTCAATGACTTTATGGTACTAACAAACCCATTCCTACGTTTTTTTTCCATCAATAACGTAATATCACGCTTGTATTTCCCCGTAGGTGAATGCAGAAGAGTGTAGTACAATAGACTCATCGTAAAAAGTTTCGCTAAACTGGATAGTTAAATTTTATAAAGAAATCTTCATAGAAACGAGTTACACAAATAGGTTCCGACGTCTGTACTTTCATTTCTTTATTTTCCCATTTCTCGCAAATGAAAGAGTGAGAGAAACGCTAACTCATTTTAAAGTGTAGTCGCTCCTGCGCGGGCGGAATGAGCTTGCAGGGATGCTTTTGTGTTTTTATACCGATACTTCTATAGAGACAAGTTCAAACTTAATACATTATCCTCAACACAAAGAGAAATGTACTGGGGACCTTGGTACTTTTGTACTTCCGCTTCACTAGTTAACGGAAGTATACATTTAAGAATGCCGTTTTGTTTATAAATATATTAATTAATAAATGCGTCAATTAAAATATTAATTAGTTAAAATTATAGAACCACACGCTAAGTCGTTTATGGGGTTTTCAGAGAAGGCCGAGTGCCAAATTATCCTTACAAATCTGACATGATTCTTCGGCACTTATGACCCTTCAAATAAGCACTCCGGTTTCGTAGACTTCTGACTCCCTATCAGCCAATATCTAAACTATTTGGTCAAGTTAGGTGAGTTTTGGTCACTCACGCCACCCACGTAACATTGGAGGTTTGAACTGTATCAACAATTTTAGGAAAATCCAATTTTATGTAACATCTCATACAAATAAACCTAATGACGGACACGGAAAAATAATGTTATTGGAAATTCTGCTGAACATTCCTTAGAGACATGACATTTGGTCGTCGTCTGTATACATATTGATTATATTTAAAATTCGACATTGAACCCAAGAAATATACCTATATTATAAAACATTTTGCAAATAACAAAATATCTTACACTAACGTAGTTGCATAATTCGCGATTGACAGACAAAGAGGCTGACACTAGAGACTCGTACAGATAAAATTAGTTTTTGACTATTCATATTGAAGTTTGATACAAAAGTTATTTCCAGTAATAATAATAGCTTCTAAGATGCTTTAAATAAGACCAATAAGTCAAACAGGTTTGATAGACGGCTTACATTTAAAAGCGATGTCGAATAAATTTGCATAATATCAATTAATATCCTTTTTCTTTTTGAAAAATTCAATTTTTCGTTTATTTCTACAGCCGGCTGCACCAGCGCAATTTTCAAATCCACCCCTTTTTGGGGTCCTTTTTGTTACCGTTGGGGCTATTTATCTTTGATCAAAGGCTATAAATATGCATAACGTTTTATCGATATAGGTATTATTCTCATTATCACGTAGATATTATGTACAATTTGGACCGAGAGAAAAAGTCAGAGGGAAAAACTCTCGGCGCTCTTTCTGACAACGTTCCCCGTTATTTTATGTAAATTCTTCAACAGGGTGACTGGCATGAAAATGAGCAAATATGAAACAAGTGGCCCAAATATAAATAAATTAACTAGTATATTTCCTACACACGGTCATTTGATCCCAAAGTACGCTAGAGTAGAGCCTGTGTTACGGGAACCAGACGGCTGATGCATCATATATGTATATACACATATGAATATATACTTAGATATATTTTTGACACTAAGGCACAATCGTAAATATGAAATTGGAATCGAACCCAGTGTCCGCGGCTCAGTGGACACATGTGCTAGTCATCCTTCAGAATAACAACGATATTTTGGGATGTCCCAAAATATGTGGGTGTGTACCCACACACAGAGATTAAACATTATATTCTAAGTATATATGCATATATATATATATTAAACAGATGCGATTCTTAAGCAACTCAGTAGTGTGGTATAGTTATAGAAATCTGGTTCAAAGCATGTCAGTGTTTACTGGTGGAAAATTGGAAAATGATCGCAATAGCGACTGGCTGGGAGACACTGGGCCCGTATAACCAGGGTCGCTCTCGTTTCCGATAAAACTCGTTAGAATTTGCTGTTATTTTCCGCTACGCTTTTATAGAGAGAAAAAGTGGTTATTGCCAACATTGGTTAGCGACGAGATCGCTCGTTTAAGGATATTGAGGGAAACAAAAGTTTGCTCTTTACTCATTTATGTGAAACAGGCTTTTTGTTAATCAGGTAAGAGTTGGTGCGTTAGTTGCTTTGAATCGATAAGATATTCGAAATGATATGTGCAGTTAAGGAATGGTGGCTTATGAGAATGGCTTAACAATTTTAACTAAGTATTAGGTATTATAGAATAAAACTTACAAGATTAGTCTGGTAGGTATACAATGAAAGTTTAATTGTTAATAAGTAATTTTATTTCAACTTTTCATTTACTATACGCAACATATTAATTTCATTCATGTTGCTATATTAAAATATCAGGCGTACAAATTTTATTTTTATAAATATCGCAAGTATTCAATACAATATGAAAACTTTTATATTTACTTAAAACTTAAGGATATTTTCCTCCGTATTATACAAAATGAAAGTGAAGAGAGTGGCTGACCTTGCAAATGTTTTCTCTTAGTATTATTACGTAAGTATCAATTTATGCCACAATAACATATAATGTTATGTTATTTTTAAACATTTTACTTATAATAAATGATAAACATGATTTTTTAGCTTTGTGCCTGATCTATGGGAAGAGGCTCGCGCCTTGTACCATGGGACGTATCACATAACTGTGAAATTGAGACTGTTTTATATTCCTGTCTATGTTGTGTTAATGTACTTTATTATTGGTGATTATAGCATAAAATGATGATGATTAGGTATAGTATAAACATGGGAATGTACTATACTCCTCTGCCTACCTCTTCGCGGATTACAGGCGTGATGTTACGTTTTATAGTATAAAATGAAGCGAAATATACATGAATACATATGTCACAAGCAGTGATAGCCTAGTGGTTAAGAATTCAGCCTCTCATTCCGGGGGTCCTGGGTTCAAATCCATGGCGTGCACCTCTTTATAAAAGTGCGTTTTAACTTTAAATATCACTTGCTAACGGTGAAGGAAAACATCGTGAGGAAACCTG
>DWME01009871.1:0-10608 GCA_018244795.1 Parelbella ahira ahira | reverse complement strand
GTCCAGTAGCTTCAGGTAATCGCCTCGCGCTCACGTATCTGATGGAGTTTCTAAGCTTCCAAACTAGTTGCCTGTTGTCGGAAACTTTCGACGCTCAGTGCAAGGTGCATGTTCCGACTTGTTCCGATAAGGAGCTGGATTCGCTCCTAAATCCTAACAGGCGCTTCTGTCTCGGTTAGCAAAATGCTCGTGTATTTCGTAGGCAATTAAAAGTTTGCCCGCCGTATACTTGTTTGAAATTTTTATATTTTCGGTATCAAGTCGCCAGCTCGCAAGTTTGGCTGAAGTGGGCACCGACATGTTTGCGGTTCTGCGAGGAGAACGATTGTGCGTTTATCGTACATTCTATAACTGTGTGCGTAAACAATTGACGAGACATAAGCTTATGTTGTTTCACGCATTGATATGGCATTACTCACAATTCAAAGTTGTTATTTTAATAAAAACATTGTCTTTATTTAAATAAAGCCATGCATTCGCATACAAAATCGTTGTGGGGTGTCGGAGCGCGCAAAAAATGGCGTGACACGAAGTTCGCACACCCCGAGCGTCGCTGGAGCTATGAGACTTATGAGGATTACAAGAAAATGCGTATTCGATGACATTTTTGGGGGCCGTATAAAAAGATGAAATATAAGGAATTCTAAACGTGACTGGAATATCGAGTGCGGCGTCACCTATTACCGGTCTATGCGCGTACTTTTCGCGGCCGGGCGGCTGCCGGCGATGAAACCGAGCATGACGTACCATTCCTGATATAAAAATGTAAGTATGAAAAAGCTTTGTTAAACGCGCCTCGGCTTCGGCGAAGTGGCAAAGTTTCAAGTGGAAAACTTTTCATGGAAAAATCTTGGCGGAAAACGATTAAATTTTAAGGATATTTGTACTGTTAAAAGTGCTGCCATGGACAGAATGTCTTTTATAAGGAGGTAATTAACTGAAGCCGAGAACCCGATACGACTTTTCACTGCGAAAGAAAACTTGCTTTTATTTTTAAATTTATGATCCTGATCGCGTTAGACGGCTCTCCTTCTTGCAGTGCGAAATACTGAGGAGCTAATGAAACTAATATAGTAAACTTAGCGTCGTTTGTTTTGATTTTAAAAATAATTTTGCATTAAATTTTTAAATCGCATTAAAAGATTTTATAAAAGTTGCTGCAATTAATTCCGCCGCTGAGCAGCATAGATTGAGTTATCATATCCTCTTTAAATTGACATAAAAAAGAGTTGTGTATTAAGCCGTGATATTTTTAAAGTAATCCGCAATTCACAAGTCTGATGGATGCAAGCTACGACCACTTTTATTTATCATCACCTAAAATTGCGTCACCTCATGCCTTTAGTACGTACATTAATAAAATAAAATCTTCGATGTATACTTTGTTAAACATATTTGATTGTGGGAGTTTCCACACACAATATAAAATCCAAAGGCGTAGTAAAAATTACATATTATAAGCCAAAACAGAGTTTTTAAAGGAAATAAAGTGCAAGGATGCCATTTAGAATACTCCCTTATTAAGGATACAACTGGTTAAGATGTGCGACCACATTTCATTGCTATTAAGCCAGCGAGGTACAAGTAGATTATATTATGGACATAATTACATTTGTACTAACGGTGGACAGTGGAAGACGCAGGCGGAATACCAGAGCAGGCATCGGCTCTCGTTCAGTCGCGCGAATCTGTGCTTTTACACTTAACGTTAAATTGTATTACAGTTATCACAGACGGGGCTATAATATATATTTACATATTGAGCTATAATTTATATTATAGCAAATTATCATAGATGATAGCTGTTCTGTAATATATATTATTGGTGTCATCATCTGCCCAATTACACGTCATACTGTACAGATGTATGTCTGGTTATATCTTTACACATATTGATGCCGAGATATGGATGGTCACTCGAGCGTTACTATAGAAGTATACTGAAATATGGCTTGGTGTAATATATTATGGCTTAGTCAGCGATGACCTTTAACTATTCATGCCATCGACCAAACGGTTTTATACGCTGTTCTGCTTGTCTCTCAGCCTATAAGTGTATTAGAACATAACCGTGAATTAGATTTGTGCACTTACAAAATGTTGCGTGTCTATATAACCTGTAGTTATATGAGTCACGCGATAAATTTTAAGAATAAAATCTGTCGCTGAAGTTTTCACGTTTAATAACACGCAATGTAAAGATTCACTAGTGCTTAGAGTGCAGAGATTTTTATAGAGTAAACATCATTATAAATGGAAGCAAAACATATGATAATAAGCGCTTTATTCGTTTATTAACAGTTTTTCTTGCTAACAGTATTTATAAGGCCAAGGTGCGCGATACAAAGAAAAGAACCTGAAGCACCCTGAACAATGAAAGGGAACCATTGGAGAATGCAAATGTGGAGATTTTTAATCAGATATCGCGACTCGGATCAGAAATACAATGTAAGACAAGATTCTTACGCGTAGATAAAGAGAAATATCGTGCCTTTTAACAACGTATCCCGAAAACATTTAAGCGTATCCTGACCCTCACTGGGACCGTTTCTGGTAAATTATTCAGCAGAGCCGATGTAATTGTTGCGAATTGATCTGTGCATAATTTAATGATTGTATTCTGTGTACAAGGGTAGTTTATATATTATGAAAAGAGAGTGGTTCTAAGTTTCAAAATTTAATTAAACAAGTGGGGAACGTATTTAATTAAATACCTGTTCATGTAATTGTCGTTGTCTTTAGTTAAAATAGAAATGTTTTATTTACTTTTGTGTATTTAAAAGTTTTATTTTGTAATTTTATATGACATATATCATGACGGACAAAAATAATATATTATGGAAAATAAATAGATAAAATAATGGTTATTAAGACGAAGTGAAAATTTTTGTAGAATAATTGAATTATTTTCAACCAAGCGGCCAAAATTTTCTGAATATGAAACTATCAAAAAAGATATAGCATTTAATGGGTGCTTTATAAAATTGGTAATTACCATAGGTGCCCTCCGTGTAGTTTTCAAAAAAAATTCCACCGTTAGCAGAATTCCGTCAGAATTTCGGATTCCGTTTAACCTAATACACCCCGTGCAACAAAATCGACCGAGGCGATGGCTATTAGACAGTAGAATCAACGCTGAGAGGAGCTTTGAAATAGAGAAGAAAATAAAATCGGTTCAGGTATCAGGATTCAGCGCACGTTCCTTACGTAGCGGCCACTGCACTGCGCCTAGGCGGATCGGATAGCGATTTTAACGGTACGTAAAAAAAGACGAAAAAATGCCCAAAAAAAAATTGAAAAAAATATCTAGCAATTATTTTAAACAACAGAGGAAATTATTAGGTAGGAGGAGCTCAAGATGTAGCTCAGTGGTGTGTTATTGTAGAAGCTTATATCCAGTAGTGGACGGGAGTAGGCTGTTGCCGATGATGCTGATAAACTGAGCTGCTTAATTATTATTTTAATATTAAAATAATAATACTTTAATCGTAATGCGAAAGCGAATGTTGATGGACGTAGGTCCCGAGGGAGACCAAGGCTCAACTATCTCGACCAAATAGGTCGTGTTCTTACTGATGGAGGAGTTGGAAGTCTCCAAAACCGGCATGTATATATGAAGATATTGATGAATGTGGAAGTTGCACGGCAGGTAGAACGCGTTTCCCAGAAAGTTCCACCGCAAATTAGTAGAATTAATTACAATGAGTATAACGGATTCAATTGAAGCTATGTAACCTATCGCATAATAGGAGTTTAGTAAAAAAAAATCCTAAACGAAGCATTTCGGTAGCTAAATCGACTTCAGCGGAGGCTATTATTAGAAAGCAATATAAAGACTGGGAAGCAAAAATAAAATCAGTCTAGATATTGGGAATCCAGCGCACGTTTTGCACGGCTCGCGGCCACTGCACTGCGTCTGGCTTCAGCCGGACCGACCCGCGGAGGAACGCCTGCACAGAAACGAAAAGACGCCGCTATATTTTTTCCCTCCACAACCGAAAAATACCGCTAAGAAAATTCAAGATTTCAAGTAACTTCAAGTGAGGTGGGCGCAAGTCGTTCACTTCTCTGCTTGCATATAAATTCTTCACGGTTAACCTGGCCTAGCATTACGGAAAACTAGATTCAATTTATGAAAAGTATTCGTGTGTGAAAAGGAATTCTGGCAGGGCGGTGTTAATTTTGTAGACAGCGGATTTGGGCCTGCAGGTAGGGGAATAAAATGAACTCCGGTATCAGGAACCTGCGCACGTACTGCACGATGCGCGCCCACTGCAGCGACCGAGCAACGAGCAATTAACAATACTAATTGGAGAACGTTCGAGAACTTACTGGGCCGTTTTTTTCAAATTTTATCACTGAACCAGGGAAAATAATGGTTGTGCTAAAGGTTGGCCACGACTAATCCATCATTATTCATTTCGCGAGTATTTGGCGTTTCGGAAACCGCCGTACCTGTGTTAAGATACTGATGAAATGAAAGGTCTATACGGATAAAGATATTTGACACTCCATGCCTTTTACCTACCTCGAAAGGGTCTTGGCGAGAGGATGTATTTCAAAGATTGAGTGCTGATTCTTATTTTATTTAATGTGGTAAAGGCTAGTATGATTTGATTATCACAAACCTTAAAACGACTGCAAAGGATATACAATCTTAATCACGATAGCGTTAAATAGTGTTTTATTACTGCACCTGTCTTATATCAAGTATATTGCCTATTAACCTATGTAACAAATGCGATATATCTAAAGAAGTGTCTGCAAGTAAGTTTGGCTACGTACATCTCAGCTCTTAGGTTGCTTATCTAAGAGTTAGGGTGTAACGAAGCATGCGGGTGTCACGACAACAAGGCGCTGGTGCAGCGAACTAACTTGCAAGACGAAACTTCAACATTGAACAAAAGCTCGCACGCCGCGTCTCACATACGTGATTAGGAGTCGTTTTTGATCATTTCGCTCTAGACGTCTGATATATGGTATACTACATATGTATATAAGAATTTCCAAGATAACACAAAGAAAAAATTGTTTTCTTTTTTGTTGAGTACCTATGTTCGTTTGTAATAAATTCAAACAATTCTAAAGCGATTTTAAAATTCTTTCAACTTTAGAAAGCCACATTTTCAGTCAGTACCTACAAAAGGTTATATTTTATTTTCAAAAGTTCATAATTGACGTTGTTACAAAGGAGACAGTAACGGCAAATCAATGTTTGCGTAATACTGTAATCAACGTGCTTTATCTACAGAGCATTCATTCATGGCATTATTCATTGAACGACAATTGTGATGTATTTCGAAACTAATAGAATGATATGTGTAGTTATTCTACATATCTATGAAACTTAAATATAGAAACTTTAGTACAAAAGCAGTATATTTTATTATCATTATCTAATGGTGAGCAACATCAAAGCGTTACAATTCAATTTATTATGTATAAACCCTAACAGTAAAGTTAATTACACAAAACTTCTGTTATCGTAAACAGAATAAGTTTAAAGTTAAAAATAAAAAAATGTTGATATTTTTCTATATTAGCTTTTTATTTTCTAAGGAGGACTT
This sequence comes from Parelbella ahira ahira, assembly GCA_018244795.1. Lineage (NCBI taxonomy): Eukaryota > Metazoa > Arthropoda > Insecta > Lepidoptera > Hesperiidae > Parelbella > Parelbella ahira. Next base: position 5,041 of record DWME01009871.1, on the reverse strand, counting down.
TTAAAAAATCTATTTTATCTTACAATTACAAGCAAATAAATAAGTGTGAAGTACTTCTATACATCTCTTATGAAAATGATACAAGTTTTAATTAAATGGCTCGGCTATTGAGTTGGGCACCTATCAAACCGTTCTAATCAAGATGATTAACACTAGATCAATGATAACGCTCAAGGTCTATGGAACTTGGTCTAGACTAGACTCTAGAGAAAAACCCGTATCGAAAATTTAACAATACATGTATTGTATTGTTAAGAAACCACAAAGGAATTGGTCAATAACATTTATTTACTCATCCCACTGAAAAGTATTCCTCAATTATGGCTTTGTTATCTTTTCGTCTTTTATAAACATACGCTTAAACTACAGTTTTTTTATCATTTAGTGATCTTTTGTAAACACAGCTTACACCTACAGTTTCTTTATCTTTTTTCAACACTATTCTCTTTCACCAATTCTTTTAAAACGAACCCTTGCAAACCCTTACACTGTGTACATATCTCCTAATAAAAATTAAACTTAGGCACTAAGCTGTTACTCGGCTCGAGGCCAAAAGAACCTGACATTGCAACTTCTAGATTTTTCGCTAAGTGCTCGCTAACGTTGGCAATGACTAAACTTTTTGTGTTAGCCTTTCGATGAAGTTTAACTCGAAACTGTCATTAACTGCACACATCGGTTCTAGCCAATTTTCTTTTTCACAAAATGAACTATTAACGCTTTTTATGATAAAAATAATTAGTTTTCCTTTATAAATGTTTGGTGTTTACCTAGTCATTTATAGACTAGATACATTTAACTATGTACCTGTCTGAAATATGAAAACATGAATTCTATAAGAGAATGAACTTCTCGTCAAATCAGTCCGAATGTCATTTTCAATGTCGATTCTACGGCCGGAAGACAACTAAATGATGTACTTTAAATTTCTGAATCAGTGTTCTGTGTTTGAAATGTATAAAAATAGGAAACATGTTACAAATTCCTTGATACCACAAACAATGACGATACAGCTTTAAAGGTTCTTATTCATAAAACAAACAAACACAAATTGAGCTATCTCCAAACGTATTTGTCGAACAACATAATAGTGAAATGTAATTTGTGCTGAATTCATCGCGTTTAACGTCTGGCTAAAGACCATTAACAATAAATCGTGCTGTTTGTTGCCCCTCCCTCCCAGTTACTCCACACCCGACTGACGTTAATCAGCTTCCTACTGCTCGACTAGTATGCCTAAGGGAGCTGCACACAGCGACCGCAAAATAGCTAAAATGTTTTCTGGTACAGGTTACCGGACAACGCGCTTTTAAACAAAAAACTCAGTAAATTATCTGACTTGAAAAGAATGCTCATGAACGTGATATTAAAATTTATAATCCAAGATACTATAATGAATCCGCCAAAATGTTGAGAGTAATGCTGGTGGGAACAATATTTAACATTGTTCTCACATGTTAGATTATTTATAGCAGTAACATTTACATGTAGTAATGTTTATTCATTGTTGAATATATATTTTCGATACTTATTGGTTTAGAATAGAAGAAATGATAACTTATCATTGCCTAATAAAGAGGGCTGAAGTGAGGCATTCAAAAGGACATCAAAGTAACGCATTGGATTCGTATAATGCCTTTACTATCCATTAGAAATGGTGACCAACTAGCATCCGATGTCTGATCAACTTGCTTACTAAACAAAATTTATGTATTTAAAAAAAAATTTCTTAGGAATTTTAGTCTATCCACGTCCAGTGTGCAGGATACCTAAGTCTGCCTAGATACATCCTACTTCTTTTGTTTCTCCTCTATTCGGGTCAACGGGCGTGCTATCGCTTCTATTTACTATAAAATACGGTCGCGGTCGTTATTAGATTTCCCTTGCAAGATATTCTGAAAACGTTCCTCAGTTTAATTCTGTTGTATTGTAAATTTATTTGCAACATCAGCCTTGACTTTTTATTATATTCAATACAGTATAAGTCAATTTGTTCTAGACACGGATTAATTTATTCCGGTACAGTTTATTTTATATATCAAATAAAAATTTGCTTTGGTTTGAATATTTGATAACACGTTTTCCATGTGATCTGAAAACATATGCCATTCATCCTTTCTAGTGGCAAATATTGACACCTCGTCTTAAATATCATCATTCAGATTATTAATATTTTGGTGTTAGATACGGGTCTCCTCTCAGAATAAGAAGAGTCAACACCATATTCTGCCACGCTGGCCAAGTGCGGGTTGGCAAACATTACAATCTTTATAGAACATTTTTCTTCACCGGTCATATTAAGTAATATTTAATCTTAACAATATGGATACGTTTGTGAAGAAACTGGTACGTGCTGGGATTTGAAAACAGAATTTGAACCGATTGAGCGTCTGAAATCTAAACTCGTAGGCTTTTAGTGTCGGTAACCACTTCATCAACTAAATTTACAATTATTTGTATATTTATGATCTTTGTTACCAGTTTTTATCAATTTACTAGCAGTACCTTACAGTTACCTCCTAATATAAAATAAGAGATGTGAACATAATTTAAATCTTTTCACTTAGAAGAATTTCTTAGCCTTTGAATTCTTAAAATTAGCTGCAAATAAACTTTAAAACTCGAAATACAAACGGCCACGGGCCGGATTCAAGTTGTTGTCCGAAAAAAGCTAAACTAAAAACGAGACGTTAACTCAATTTTGCTGGAAATCTCTGGAAAGCTCTGTTTAAAAGCTGCACGAAATATAAATCCAACAGCTTGGTTAAGTTTAGCTCATTATTTCATTATTCGTATTATCTGCTTGTACTTAAGTTCAAGATTGCGCGAAAAAGATTATGTCTCAATGTTTCTTAATGACCTCTTATATTAAACTAGTCTCAATAGTTTTTTTTACTTGTCGTAATATTTCTTATTAAAAGCCTATATTTGTTTTGAATCTTTTTGGAGTTAACTGAAAATATATTTGCTATACTTAGCCTTATTTATAATAATACCATTTGTCGGAGTAACACATGAAAGGGATATAATAAATAACTCAGTTATCTCGAACGTGAATAGTAATCATGATATGTAGTTTGTAGGATTTTCTGAAGCAATGTTTGTAAAAAAGAATAAAGTAATACGCTTATTCAAAAATGATACGTATTTAATTTGGATTATTATTTACAACGTTATTTTTAAAATCACAAATCACTATAATGCTTCGATTAATTATAACAATAACCTTGTATGAAACACTTTGTTTTAAAGCATAAGGTTGTAATTTAATAATCATTTTCATCTATACTGTCTCCTGGATCTGCTGATGCTAAATGCGGCAAGGCGAAGACAGGACGCGATGACGCTCATTGGGGGAGGCCTATGGCCAACAGTGGATTGAGATAGGCTGATTGATGATGATGATGATGATATCTTCTGAATTCACTCATGGATTCATGACAATCAAACAGAAATATATTTATAACAATAGTCAACAAGAATAAAGGCGCAAGACTACATCCCCGTGATACACTACACACTTATGGCTGAGAGCTGAATAGCTTAATAAAATCTTATTGCACCGACTAAAGGATAAATAAAAATTCGTCGCGTGCGAATTGGAACAAAAAACACTGTAATACAGGCTTGATGCCATTGTGACTTGCGGACAAATGAGACAAAGGAAATAAGAAATATTAAACGTGACATGAATGTCAAGACACTTTCTATGCATGGAGAATATGACTCACCGAAGACGAGAAACGAGTCTCTTAGACAACTTTTAATTGTAGTACCTTTTTTGAAAAATGCTTAATAAGACTCCTAATATCCATTGGACCTTACTGCTGAGATTATTTACAGATGTGAAACTACGTTTTACAACTGAGTGACACCATGTATTAGGTATGTAGATTCACGTTCATTACATAGAAGATACTTCTGAATATAATTTAGTATAGAATTTGAGACATTTATGATAAAATGGAGGTCCGATTTATGAAAAAATGAAGATCCTATTTAAGAAGAAATGCTGTTGCTGCATGCTGCATAAGTCATTTTTGTTAATGTGATTACATGCGTGTTCATTTAAAAATCCTCTAATTGTCTTATTCTATTAACATTTAGTTTTTTATGTCACATGGAAAGATTTAGTTCTTTTCGTTCACTGTCTGAGAGTGAAACAACGGTTTTATATGGGTTTGTGCCATCACACGTTGGCTTTATGTAAACCATTGTACTATTATGGAAATATACGTTATTATAAAGTAAGATGTAGATATCGTTACCCGGGGGATTTGTGGAGCGAGTTATTACCGGACATTATTACATTTTCATTTTTCTCAATGAATCCATAGCTGATTTTATTAGGTTGTTACTTTTAATTATAAGATCAATTTGAAGATGAGCAAAGCTAGAGGAGTTCAAGGGGAGGTGAAATGGATTGCAGGTGCTACGTCGTAAAATATGATACAATTGTGCCTTCGATTCGAAGAGTTTCTCCCAAAGTGTCAGATGTATTGACGGTCCAGTGAAATAGCTGTGCTTTGTGCATGAACCCCGTCTACTGAAACTTTTCAGCCCTACCACGTTACAGATGTGGTACTCTCTACATTTCTCCTCAATAGGAAACACCGGTTCCAAAGATGTCGTCAGAGGAAGATCTACCAAGCACACCAAAAAGGTAGAGTAATTACTCTGCGTATGTATTTTCCAATTGACCAACGTTGTTCCGTGTTTGTAAATTATGTTTACCGTAAACAAGAAAATGTTCTGTTTAGTTTCACAAGATAACTGGTATTACAGGGCGTTTTCCAGGCCATAACTCGGCGTTACGAAAGGGTTGTAGAAAGGCTTTTGTATCGCGGGTCCTAGAACTAGTTTATTTTACAACCTAGAAACATCCCAGAAACATGTATAATATGTATGTCGGATAAATTGTAGCCAAGATTAAGTTTTGCAGGACAGGAATTCTAGTACATTTTTTTTCAATTTCCATCTAAACAAAAGGTAAAAAACATTATCACCATCATCAATCCACCATGTCAGAATTTGTCTTGAT
>DWME01009870.1:0-10608 GCA_018244795.1 Parelbella ahira ahira | reverse complement strand
TTCCCGAAGGGTTAAGCAGAGGAGTGTAGTACACCGCCACCTTACACCAGTTATGTATAGGTACATCGCATTATGGAATAGATCGTGAGCCCACTGCCATACTCAGGCACACACATCCAAGCTGCGAGACACTACTAGAAATTTCTACTGAAAATCTAAGTTAGAAAAATCTAATCCTACTGAACCCGGGAATCGAGCCCAGGTCCTCTCGATTAGCTATCGCGCCTCCATCCCGTGCTCTACACTTCCCTGTCTACCCTTTTGGAGATTCGAGGCGTGGCATTACTTTGCAATAAATGTTCTGAATGATCTTAAGAAATGTTCTTAAGAATAATGTCTATATTCGTTAAGTATCTTCTATTTATATATTCAGATTACATATCATTTATAGAAAAATCTAAATAATAAAATTATATTTTTACAAGATTTATTCGTACATACACACGTACACGAAGAACACTGTTTTATTTTTTCAAGTAAAACTTTAAGGACACGAGTTGCCTTTTAAAATCTTTGGAAAACTTTGGAAAAGCGGTAGAAGTTTTTCCAAAACGCTTAAGTTGTTTTTAAGACACCGCAGACATACTTAAGGGTTTGTTTTATTTGTACAACAAAATATTACATTTCTTTGTAAATGCTTTTCATTGTTCACTTGTCAAAGAATTATAGTTTTTAATATAAAAACATTACTTTTATGTTTGTGTCGCAAAAAATTAAAGTATGCGTATAAATAGATAAACAGTGACTGCTTCGTTGGTCGAGTGGTTGCAAGCGCGTTCGCCGATCGGGAGGTCTAGGGTTCAATACCTGGATCGGGTACTATTAGAATTTTCTAATTTACAATTTCTAGTAGTGATTCGGACTCTGGATCTGTGCACGGTGTATGGAAATTGTTTCGCACGTATTTCATGGGACTTAAACGTAACTGGTGAACGGTGGGAGTGTACTACATTCCTCTTTCTACGTCTTCGGGGATTACAGGCGTGATGTTACATTTTTTTTAATAATTTTATATCAATAGTTCCAATAAATAATTTTATTTTGAGATAAACTATATGACTAATTAAAAACAGCACTTCAATCGGTGTCATTATTAATGCAACGTACTCTCAGTACCTAGAAAATAGTTTCTAACGCGTTAAAAGCTGCTCTTAACTCGCTAGAAAATGTTTTCAAATTCTTAACTAAGTGCAACTCTCACTTAATTCGAAGATTACGATGTAAGTATATTATAATTTTAAAGGAATATTTTGTATTTACTTCGTGATGGTATGAGAGAAAATGAAAGGATAACGCTCGTTTGACGGCGGTTATTTTGACATTCGCGCTTCGTTTCATTAAAAGCTCTCTTCAAATAAAAACAAATATGAAGATTGCAATAAGCATATACGCGTTCGATAGGATTTTTACAAACGTCAGTAGAGATAGGCAGAGTGTAGAACACTCTTACGATTCTTCAGTTTTATATGGTGTAAGTTTATGAGCACATCGCCAGATGTATTAACACAATCGGTGTTCTCTGTTTCAATATAATGAAAATATATCTATATTACACTTAGTCTTAACTGTTGAGGGCCAGATGTGTATTGGTTTTTGATACTATATGGAATCTTAAATCTCCACACTGTTTTACCAGATGTACCCAATTGCAAATCCTTTTCTACACTTAGGAATGTTGTCGGAGCGCTGTCTGTCTTTGTTTATTTGCGAGCCGCGCCATTTAAATCAGAGTAGGTACAACAATGTAAGCGCAGTGGAAGAAATTGATGGAGCGGTCACGGTTGGAACGCCTGAATCGAAATGTATCACAGCTGCAAGTGATAATCAGTAACATTGTACGTACATATATAACTTGTACTTCACTGTATGTTTTTCACTTAACGTAACAAAATATCACGCCGTTATTTCCCTGAAGAGGCAGGCAGAGCAGTTTAGTATGTTGTCACGATTAAGTTGTTATCTTATACGTTCTATCGTTTTTCACTTAAAATGTATCTCATTTATTATGATACAAGTCACGCCCTGATGTAGCCCTGCAACAAAGTAAGATTTGTCAGAGATAAGAGTAAAGTAAAGAGACAGTAAAAGAGTCAGACAATTTCTTTCTTTGTGAGGAATGAAATTGTAGTAAATTTTTTTTATTGACTTAAAAGGTGTAACTGTTTTCCTTTATTGATTTATTCAATATTTACTAATATGATGTATGATATTTGCAAAACATGGAACGATTAAGTACGATAAGCTATTAGGAATTGTTTTTGTAATGTATCAACGTCCTATTGAACAAGTGAATTATTAGCGGTGTCAAAGTGAAATCTTGCTTAATATCACACTTAACCAGATGCCAATAGATATTTAAAGGCAATTCATCAGATCGTCAAATTTAAATGTTATGTACGTTTTGCGAATTGTTTGAGAGATGTTGTTGAGTACATCGGACTTGGAAATAAAATGTATTTGTTGTCGGTCTTATGGAATATTGTGACCTTTATAATTCAATGTTAATCAAATTATTATTAATCAAATTCAATGTTAATCAATGTTATATACCTATTATTTTTATTATAAGCTAGTTATACATTTTATTACTAATAACTGTTCTTAAGCATATTTTATTTTGCATGAATAACATGTATCTATTTATATGTACTACATTTTTAAACAGAATACTTCTGTATAAATCCGCTTAGTGTTTCAATGCTTTAATTATTTATACAAATCGAATTTTAGATAACAATTAAGGCCTTTCTTAAAAAAAGGCCTTAAAAAGTTTCTTCTACAAGTAGCATTAATGAACGTAATCACGTAATCAAGAAGGTGATGGAAGTTGTGACTAAGAGGTAAGTAGTATCCAAAATACTAATACCTAACTATGTAAAATGGATATGGTGCCCATTATTTTTCCAACAACAATATTCATGATGTTAAATGACACTACTATTTTGAACTGTAAAATTTGGCAAAATTAAACACGGATTAGTCAATTGCAATAGCTGTTCACTTCATTTATTACTTGAGCTTTTGTGTCTGCACTTTTATTACAAGTTCAGACTTGTTTTAAAGATTCAGACGGAGCTTGCGGTTGATTTTTAAAGCTGCCATTATTTCGTAAACATTTACCACAGAAATCATATTCGGTTGAACTCTCCCCATTGTTTTATGGCTTTTTTCTTTACAGCCGTTTTACGAGCAACTTCTGATGAGCGGCACTCTTCTTTTATGCTCAACTAACAGTACTCCGAGTGCCGAAGATCGCGTGTTTGATACTAATTAAATGTCTTCATGGTTACGTGGTCCGTCTGCGGTGAATAATGTATGCCGTACTGCGTTTTACAACGCTGAGTCGCCGCGTCTCTACTCTTTATAATTTGTGTATACCTCGTATTTTCATGTCAGCGTTTATTCCAAAGAAAACATGTTCTTACACAGTATCATTAGATAGAAGCAAGATTTACTGTAGCTCAGACGATAAGGAATGATCTCTTGTGAAAAAAGTGTTCATCATCATCAGCTTACACCCATCCACTGCTGGACAGTCCTTTCCAAAGCACGTCATTGAGCTCGACCTTGATCTCTTTGTATCCAAGTGTTACCAGCCATTTGAAAACGTGAAACCACGTGAAAAACGGTGCTGTGATTAAAAAAAAAACAGAATAAATGCCCTTTCTATCTACATACATAATTATATGCCCAACCATATAATGTTAGACCTTGTTGAAAGAAAGAATGACATCAAAGTAAAGAAACAGTTTGTTACGGGAGAGTGAATAGTAAGTTAGAAGACCGAGGCACACGTATTTTGATTAAATCCGAAACGTCCTAATAGAATGTTTCAAAACAGTAGAAATCCAGGTTAAAATACTTGCAAGAACAGGGCTCTTAGTTATTTCGAACTAAGGGAAAAAGGTGTCTCAGGATTGTAGTTTGTGGAAAACCTATTAATTCCCTTCTGCCATACATGTATATGTGAATAATAGGTAAGATAATACAAGGTCTCGCTAATTTCAATCAGAATTATTATACCTATACATTATAAATGATACGTTACAATGTTGCAAAAAGATTATTAAAACAAAAATAACCAGAACTTCAGATTTCATTTCGATGTTATAAACATGTCATTTTAATGTATATTTTACACGAGTGACATATTGATAAAAAAATATGATAACTGCTTGCACGCGATAAACAGCGAAGTGAGGTTCACAAATATAGGGGCTTATGTCATCGGGGAGATCTTTTAAAATTAATGTCAATTGTAAATCTCGTGGCGCATTACAGATGTCGTTTGTAAATTGGAAACACCTCGGGTTCGGGGGAGCGTTCTATTCCTGTTCCTGACACCATCGCTACAGGACGAAACGTCTTTGTCCCGGACAGCCCGTTATAATTATTTCTACCTCATACCTACACCTAATTTGACGGCACAACTTGTCAAAGAAATTGGGGCGATAACATGAAACAGACACGGAACACGCTCGGCTGAAGTTTAACAAATTGTTATTGTGTTACAATCATAAAATGTATATCTTCTTACATTAAGATTAGTGCCAGTACTTTAAATCACATGCCACGCTATAAATCACGTCGCTCCATGACGTAAAATATGACATCTGGAATGACATCTTAAATACTTTTGATTATACATATTTCGTCAACAAAAAATTAAGACACACAAAGAAGATACATTTACAAGAATGTTTTTAAAGTAATTCCTGTTATGTTTCAATTCGAGCAAATTCTTCTAACCACGATGTACAGATCTAAAGCTGACTTTTGATTAATACAGTTCGCGACCTATGATGCTATGGGTTCATAAAATACAAAGAGAATAAACAGCTGAACAATGGAAAATTAGGCTAGCGTTCCGTAGCGGGCTTTGATTGACGACTATTCTTTAATAACAGTATCGATAACCAAACCAACGGCATTTGTTTTCCTTTTAACCGACCGACACTGGAGGGGCACTCGCTCACGAATATTTATCTTGAGTCTGTACAAACAAATGCAGCCGTGAATTCATTTCATCATTCGACACATCGTCGTCGGCAACATTCGACCCGAACGGTAACTGACGCAACACATAAACCGTCGGGGCACAAAGAATACGAAAAATAATATTTTCTCAGTTTGGATTTATACTCTACGCCTGTCAGAAGGAGAGATTTACACCGTATCTGTCAGCCTAGAAGACAAAGGGGCCTTGTCGAAAATCGCGTGAACATGATGTCATGTGTTCGGGAACAGCACCGTCTCGGCTACGGTGCTACTAATTAATAGACCAGCTTTTATGGCTCGCTACGATAAACTTCTTCGGATCAGTTTCAAAGAAAAATAAGAAATATTCGTGTCGCTCCACGAAGTTTATAGTCCGTTGTTTATTGTAAACGGCGAAACCCAAGAGTATTATTACCGAGAACGAATTTTTTGTTCTCGTCTGAAAGTATAGGTATACGGCATGAAATAACTGTTTTTTCGTAACTCCCGATTTAACACGAACGCCAAATGAACCTTTTGCACGGACTATAATATCGCAAGGAATTGTAAGTAGTTTTCCAGCAACGTTTATTACAGTTTTACTTATGTATTAAAAACATCTGCAGTAGGTACATAGTACAGCATTAATGAGTGCTTTTATTTCTCTTTTTATGCTCCGAAACATATTAATACATAGAAATATTACGTTAAATGCTCAACATCTTTAAGTAAGTATTAGTTGTACAGTTACTTATCTATTTAGTGTGTAATTATCAATTATTAAACAAACAGCGAGTGCTAACAGAACATCGCTTAAAATAATACCAACAGAAGCTTTATACTTTACTGAAAGCGTGACAAATCTCTATAATACAGCTGGTCGCTGCTTGTTAAGCTACTGAGCGTTATCTCCTAAATCTTCACGGCGAGATCGTGCAGGAAAATCTATCGCTGCGTCGTATTCTAACGTATCAGATTGTAACCCGACGAAATCGTGTCACGTGTATTAAAAACCAACGGGCATATATGTAGGTATGTGTCTAGTATAATGTTACAGTCTACTAAATTTGAATTTCAATTCACAATAGGATAAAAGTCAGATTATGCCGCGATACGTTCTAGAAAACGAGTCTGAGATATGATTCTACATTTGAATATTACATTGTAACGAGGAACTCCTTCAGATTTAATATAGATGCGCCGTTTGCAAGTTGCTTTGTAAATGAAACGTGTCAAAAAGTTGAGAGTAACAAACCGTTGAGATTACGAATGTTTGTTAAAACCTTATTACGTTCCAAGACGATTACATGACAAGTTTTTTGTCATGTAATCAGTAATCAAACTAAGTCGCCAACGGTTAATACTGTTGTATAAAGAAATCAAACAAAACTCGCGATAAAAAACTTAGATTGAGTTTATTAAAATTATTTGGTATCTGGCATCCTTCGGAAACATCCTTAACATAAATAGACATACACGTATCTTACCTGCGCTTGTATTTGCAAATAAAATGAAAAAAAATATTTATTTATAGTGTCTTTGGGTGGCAACGCATAAAAAAACACTAGTGTCCACTGCTATTTTATGTACCTGTTGACAAAATAAAAGAGAAAAACAATGCTATAAACGTATGTAACAAATTTATTCTATTACAAATATCATTCATCATAAAGCTTCACACTCAGTCTCACATTAAGATTCCGTATCGTGAGTTGTACTGTTCATACAAAGACAATTACGTAACGATCGAGGCTTAGAACAGATCAATCTCCGATGATCTATATTTGGTCTGATTGTAGAATTAGAAACGTTAAGTCTGCAGTTTCAGTCACGTGCTTCATAGTCTTATAAATAGTATTGTTTATAGTCTTGCAAAGACAAACTCCTTATTCTATGACGGTTGACGGACCTGACTCCAGTATTACATAATACCTTAGATATATATACATTGTTAATTATAGGCTCTTATTATTGGTAATGTAATTCTCACAGCTCGTTATACAAAGATCATGTTTTTGTTGCAATTTAGATAAAGGTCTTTACTAAGTTTGTCAGTATTGCTCATGGAGGCTAGTGTAAATTTAATTTCGGACGAACTAAATCATCCGTACGCGGTATAAATTTACCGTTATTAAAAATAAAACGAATTTGCGACGTTCAGCCGGTTCGATGTCCTCTCAAGTTTGAAACAATCGAAGCGAAGATGTAAATTAAATCAAGCGCCTGGAGAATCCTGGAACTCCTAACATGTTCCCAACGAGTTCTTTTCACTTTTCTAACAAGTTTTCCGAAGTCTCAAGCGTTTGTCACTTAGAGTGGACGCTCAAATCTCCAGTTACTCGCAAACTTGGATACGTGTTCACAATGCGCTGGAAAATTTCGGTTATTTACGGTTGCAACTGTTTTCTCATACTTATTGTACACATTTGCATCAGAAGTGACAATACTATTTAAGGCCCATGATTGATTAATTTATTTGCGTATTGATTGGTTTATTTGCGTTGTAAATGACCTCAGTGCCGTTAAATAAGTGATTATTGAGTTGCGATTAATTCAATGACTGCAATTAAACCGTTATCATTGTAAAATTATTAGTAGAATCATTATTGTTGATGGGACTGATGCATTCTGTTCTCTTTTTTTGCGTGTTATAATAACTGACAGAAGAATTATTTTTTTTTTTATTTCAATGGCCTTCATATTGTAGTATGTAATAGTACTGGGCAATCTTTATTTAACTTACCTAATACCTTTTAGTTTATTCAAATTAAGCTTTGAACATATGCATCTGTATACGATTGGGTCTTGTCCGACAACAAATTTTTGTTAAAGATAAAAGCGCCTAAAATTAAATAACATTTAACTTAACTTAAATTGTCGAATTCATCCTTGCTGTGTTCATTTGATATAATAATTGGGTTGCTCGGAAGAAATAGCTGTTGAGCATTGAGGTCGTCCATTGTTTATTTTATTGTGTGTGTCTGTTTTTTGTATAATTTCCTGTGAGCTGCATACAATAGATAACCATGTATGTATGTGTCTATGTGTTTTTAGAATTATTAAATTACAAGGCCGCGTGTCGGACGTTTAATATATAAACTAGTGTTATTTTTGTCGATGTTATTAATATCCTGAATATGACGTACTGAAAAATATTCGCGGATTACATCGTAAACGATAACCGCGCACACAGTAAACATACAATTTATGGATTTTTTATGTAATAAAAGTAATATAGGGACGGGTAGTTTTAGTTCGTCATTATCGTCAACTCTTTTAACTTTCGACTTTTGGGCACACGTCTCGTCTCAGAATGAGAGTGTTAAGGCCATAGTCTACCCCGCTTGTCAAGGGCGGGTTGGCAGACGTATATTAGACTAATTGCTTCAGTCCTATACGCATTTATTCGATATTAAATAGGACTGAAGTAATCCTAATATGTAATCATGCATATACATACATATTATATTCACTCTTGAGGACAAAGTCCGAACGCAGGGTTTCTTACTTATGTTTAGAACAGCCATTAGAGCGAAAGACGACTTTGCTAGTTTTGTCGCGGCAAAAATTGCAGTAGTAGGTACTTGTATCAGTGATATTTTCGAGATAATTCTTGTTAGTACAAAGAGTGGGAATAGCTTGTGATAATGACTGGATTTTGAAAACAAGCTTACAATTCAACTTTCTAGCCAATCAAGTATCTTTAAATATCCTTCATGTAAATACAAAGCGTGCAAGTACTAATAACTTTACCCATATTGTAGAAGCATTAGGGTACTAACACACGAACGATCGATGTTAATCCTTGTAATCGATCGATACTTAAGTATTTCGAGTCGTCGATAAACTATATAATCAGTGTTGATTGATCGATAAATAATCATCAAAGTAAATTTAATTGCTCATCAACATCACTACACCGTCAGTCATTTGGTTATGACTGTAGTGTATTTGTAAGCTAGACCAATCTAACATACAAATCACCCTGTACATAATTTATTATGAAACATGTAAAAATAAATAATGTAGAAAAAAATACAAGCGAGTTAAGGCGGCACCCAATTCGAACGAATTGTTTGAGATATCGATTTTTCTTCGAGTGTGGTAACACCTTTAAAGAGACCTTCGTAGCTATAAGCCCAAATCCATAAATTACGTATAATGCATTGAACGACCGTTTAAATATTACACAGGATACAATATACGTGGCCGAGTACAGTAATACATGCAAAATATAGCCACGAAATCGTTAAGGTATAACTCATTTTACAAGTCCGACGTGTTTGTGGGAGATACAGGTATGTTTGGTCGGGTGAAGGATAGCCGCATAAGATTATGGCGTGTTATGGGTACATGTTAATATACATATACAATGAGTGATTATTTAAATATGTATCCAATATCAATAACTATTCCAATGCGGGAGGTAAACGTAACTGGTGAAGTGTGGGAGTGTACTACATTTCGCTGCCTACTTTTTCGGGGATTACAGGCGTAATGCTAACTTTTGTGTTCTCAATATGCTGAAGTTACTTAATTCCAGGTTTCATTATTGTCTCTAACTATAGTCTATTTATGTTTTCTACGGATCGTCTAAAAAGTATTAACAATTTTAAGCATTTGATATCTAGTTGGTAAACAGATGGATTAACAAACGAACAGTCTCGAATAAATTTTAAAAGCTCTGCAATCCTAATTACAATCATGGTCGCAATTCTAATTAAAATATAATTATAATCTTAGTTTTGATATAAATCCAGTTTACATTGAAATTAGGTAAACATGTGTATGAGTTGCAGTACTTACTGATAGAATGCTACTTGATTTCCATGTCAACAGAAAATTTGGAGACGTTTAGTTAGAGGGATATTAAAAAACACACAAAAAATTATGTTATCCTTATATACTACATTTAAATTTAATAACACGTGTTTAACTTTTTTTTGACCGCGACTTGGCAAGCGTAGCGTAGGACGCCCTCCAGCTAGGTGGAGTGACGATATACGAAAGTGGCTGGCAGCGGTTGGATGCGTAGAGCAGAAGATAGAGCTCAGTGGCGTGCCATTGGAGAGGCCTATGTCCAGCAGTGGAAGATGGCAGGCTGATAGTAGGTGTGTGTGTTTAATTTACTTCTGTTACTAAGAATATATTTTTATATTATTACTTTATTTTTTTCCATCAATTCGGATTTTTTATTTTATTCGGATATTGTGCAACAATTTGTACGTAGCGAATTCATTAAGGCATACTTCTTTTCTTAATCGTGTTCGGTTTCTGAATAGAACATCAGCTAGGAAAGTTGAAAAATGTCATTAGACGTTATTACAATCTATTCCTGTGACAGATTGGAAAATAGAAACTTTTCCTAAAACAACACGTGATGTAGTTCAGCCGATGCTTTGTAATAAACAATGTTAATAATATTATAACCAGTTATAATTTTGATAATAATATTATAAGAAGTTACAATTATAAGTAAGTTATATTAGAGTTACAAATTATGTTGATACAGAATCATTGCTGAGTTTATTGCAAAGTTCAGTTCCCCATATTACAGGTTTCTCGTAGAGTTTAGACTGAAATTGATAATAAAATAATATTTATTTGTTTTAAATTGATACTTTGATTTTA
>DWME01009869.1:0-10609 GCA_018244795.1 Parelbella ahira ahira | reverse complement strand
TCCATCCGCATCACCTGGATACGTGGCGGTCCTCCACGGTCCGGTTTGCGCGTTCGTTTTTACCGCGTAGTGCAAAATATGGAATGGGCTTCCCTCTGAGGTATTTCCGGAGCGCTATGATATGGGGTTCTTCAAGAGAAGCGTGAAAAGAGCTCTCCTTCAAAGCCGGCAAAGCATTGGTCATTGGCAACGTCTCGTATGTTGTACATGTCCTTAGGAGACGGTGACTACTTATGATCAGACGGCCCGTATGCCTGTTTGCTAGCACCGAAAATGAAAAAATAATAATAATTGTAAAACACGACAAAGTTGGCCTATTCAATTCTGTAAGCTTGTCAAAATCAACCCTGAAAACTTTCATTTTAACTAAATTCGACCAATTTAATTACAACTTCTCAATTTATCTCAGTTCCACAGAGCAACGACTCGTAGATCGTTTAAAAATAATCAAATTCATAGATATACTTGTCAACTGCTCTACACGTTTATAGTTTCATTAATCTGATTAAAAGGGACGCCCTTTTCTCTCGAATTCCTCATTTACTGCAGCTTTTTTATCGTTCTCCTGCCAGGCACGGGTCGCCTATCAGTATGAAAAGGGCATTTGTACTTGGTAAAAATTTATCCTATACAAAGAACAGAATCATTTATTTACTTATTTAAACTTTTTCAGCACCATAAACACCTTAACCTTAAACTTCATCTCTTCGTTTGAGATCTCAAAATTATAAAAATTGACAATTCTTTGCCATATAGATTATCGTGATACCTCCACAAGTGCTAAAATTCAACTCTTTGAAACTCTATAATAAAATTTTGTTTGTAATTGTTGTACACTACGCTTCTGTCAACATGGCCGCCACTTCAGGAATCGGTCGCAGCTGTGACAATTGTAATAGGATTATTGGTGACTGTGGCCGCTATTTATCGGGCTTTTGTACAAAGCACTTTTGACCTTTTAAGATTTAATAAGCTTTTCACGACGAAATTGTAAACAATATGCCTTTTAAGTAAATGAAACAATGATTTATGAAAAAAAAGGGCCTGATTTTATTTTAAAAAATTGCATCATTTTAAATTACTTCATGGTATCGGCAGTGTTTGCCTCTTTTATTTACTTAAATAATATATAAGCCATATATACATATGTATAATAAAAGTATTTACGTACATTCGCATATTCTTGTATCAGTTAATTTTGTGAAGAAAATTCTAGAAACACCAGTTTATCGCCAGAACAATAGCTTAGTTGATAAATGATACTAATATAAAAGATCAATTTACTTACGTATAAAAATTTTAACGTCTATGTAGACTATTTATAGTCATGAACATCTATTGCTGTAAACTTTTATCCAAGCTTCAAGCGCGAGACCTGTTCGCTCGTTGCCGTCGCCAGTCCTGCTGTTTTGTGTAAACCGTATGACAGATACATATTGTATTACGACAGTTAAATATTAATCCTCAATGTGGGGTTTTAGTAAATTTTATTACGTCGATGGGAATTGACAATACCATGTCTACATAGGTACATATAGTATTTTTACTACAAATATTTACAATAAAAATATCACCAAACTTGTTTTTTCCAATATGGGAGTAATATCGCAATGGTCCATAAAGCACGGTATCTAATGTGCTTGATATTAAAACCACGAGGGCCCGTAAAAACTTATGTTTATAATAAATTTACCGGCGTTTACGGCATAAAAATAGAATTTCTCCGGGCTCTTGTCTCATAGCTTGGTTAAATGGAGATAAATAAAACAATAAGTAGCTGCTTTTATAAATATATATTATTATGTATGTATATAATTGTAGTCCATCGACCTGCTTGCTACTGGATAAAATGGCTTGGCAAATGAATTAAAAAAATGTCACATTAGAATAACCTTTAAATGTATGTCAATTTACAGTTTCAGTTACAGTATAAGCAGGGATAGCCTAGTGGTAAAGAATTCGGCGTCCATTCTGGAAGTGCTGGGTTCAAATCCATAGCGAGCATCTCTTTACAAAAAGTGCGTTTTAAGTTTGAATATCACATGCTAACGGTGAAGGAAAATATCGTGAGGAAACCTGTACACCTTAGAATTTATAAAAATTTTTTTTAAGGTGTGTGAAGTCTACCAACCCGCACTTGCCCAGCGTGGCAGACTATGGCCTTAACCCTCTCAATATGAGAGGAGACCCATATGGGTCTCCTCTCATATTCCTCCTCTCATATAGTTGGAATATTCCAACAAGTGGAATGACAAATGGGTCGATTATTATTAGATATTATTATTAAACATGTATCTGAAAGCAATGGTAAAATTTGACAAACCGAGTGGGAAGGCTTTGACCCTCTACCATGGTCATATCACCTGTGTTCTCGGGTAGACCATCGTAACCTTAGATAATATTCTTTTAATACATTCACGTTAACATGTTGATTTGGGTGGATAGTCAGAAAAAACCAAAACATGGCATAGTATCTAGGTGTTATGTCGAATTGCAGGTGAAGTATATGGAACTGAAAAACTTACGAATGTTGTGTTCGGCGCGCTTGCAGCAATGCCGAAGGTCGAAAGTTGTTTCGTTAAGTTCATGTCAAAAGAACGCCTGATGCCATGGTTTACGTGTAGTATTAGAACGTAACCTTATGTCTACGCATGGTTGTATAAACACAATTATGCGTAATTAATGAATTATAAATTAACTAACTGACACCTGTGAATTCTCACAAGGTGTCATAATACAGTAAATAGAGTAATAATAATCAATAGTGTAATAAGAAGTAAGTGCGATTATTTAGTAATGATAAATATTCTATTTTGAAATATAATAATACAAATGCGTTTAATTGTCAAACGTTGTTATCTGTGTATATGATATGTACAGTAATAATACACATCTCGGCACAAATGTCGAAACGGTCTACAGATTTAATGCAGTAAAAGTGTTTATATATTTATTCCAATAGATGGCGCCTTTCACATGTTATTTAATATTGCTATTAGAAATGTCCTCAACAGATGGCTGTACTGAATATTATAACTATTTTTTAACGAAATTACTAATTAATATTAAATAACACTTCGACTATAACGATTTTTCGCCAATAGTATCTAGAGAACATTAGTTTGAATTGATGTTTGAATAATTCAGTTTTGATTTTTTGTTTGAATAATTAAGACAACGATCACCTTTGAGAATGAAAATATACAATAATTATGATTGGTTGTGTAATTGATTGATTTATTTATCTGTTCCTTGGGCCTTAATATTTTATATTTAAAAAAGTTAGTTTTCATTAAGTTAGTTTTCATTAAAAATATTGCGAAATGTTTACAGTATCCAGTACAGCCACCTGTGGAGTACTTTCCTAAGAACAATATCAAATAACATGTAAACAGCGCCATCTATTGACGCAAATATATAAACTTTATGAACCAAATTTCATCAACAAACAGTTCTGCAAAATGTGCTGTTACATATTATATTAGAATGTCATACGTATCACATACATATATAATTATTTTATTCGATTAAATCAATATGCATATATTATTTTTTCAAAAATTAAATTATTTCATAAGTTTTTGTTATTATTATTTTATTACTAGTCAGTCATTATTTTTTTAATTATAATACTGTGCAAGAATATGTACAGGCCAGTCCTATGTCATGTATATAAGACTAGATAATAAATATTTATTTCTCTATCATTGTGTCGAAATCCCACTAGTTCTGGTGGGACTTTCTTTGAAGCTTTCGTGAAAAACGTATTTGAATTAATTCAGTAAATGTATAATCATATCCGGATCTCATTAATCATATATGCACAGTCCTTAGCAATGACTATTTGCAAAAAATATTTTAAATACATAATTTATTTTCATTATTGTTTTTTGTACTTACAGATATTGACTTACGTAACTACAAGACATTAACGAATTGTACGTTCATTGCAATTGTCTGATCCAGTGTGCGATAATAAAACCAGTACACAAATATGTTTGAGTGATGTTATAAGCCTGACTGGTTAATTAACTGAGAGCTTAAAATATGTAATAAAGTACTCGACCGATTGTCGGTATAAAAATTGTTGACCGAGAGTTAAACAAGCTTTGAAAATATATATATGTATGTATGTATATACAAAGCGTGTTATGTTTCCATACAAATGATATATTTGTATTTCGTGAAAAATTCCAGTTGCAGTTGTATAATGTACCGTTGACGTGATTATATTATGGAGACGAAAAATGAGTTTGAGGAGTTTCTGTCGTGGTCTCGCTGTTATCAAAGTGAGTTCCAATTGAAGGATCTGAAATACGAGTAGGTCGGAGAGTGGCCATCCCGAAAAAACCAACGTTGTTAATCTGTTAATTCAGTGATGTACTCAGATGATTATTAAATGGGTAAATTAGTTCGATTTAAAAAATTCGATTCTTTATGATTTTTACTGATATTAAATATACAATAATTGTTCTCGTGAAATCTTTATCATTCCGTTCTAAGAGTCAGCTTGTCACCCAATTAACTGTAAAATTGAAGCCATAAAAATCACGTTTCGTAACGTAACATCACGCCTACAATCCCCAAAGGGATAGACAGAGGAATGTAGTGCACCCCACGTTTCACCAGTTACGCTTAAGTCCCACAATGGAATAGGTGGTAAGCCTATTGCAAAACAGCGGGTACAACTCTAGACTCCAAGTCACTACTAGAAATTCTAAATAAAAAAAATCCAATAGCACCCGACCCGGGATTTGAACCCAGGACTTCCGGATCGGCAGTCGCACTTGCAACCATTCGACCAATGAGGCAGTCGAAATCGCGTTGCTGAAATGCGATTTAGTCGACTGCACATTTTTTGGGTATACTACAGAGAAGTTTCTTATTTTCTTCCTTTTTGCTTCAAGTTTATCGTTAAAATAAGTTATTAGCTAATGTTAAACGTACATGAAATAAAGGAAGTACTACAAATCGCTAGAGGTGCAAGCCAGGATTTCTTTTATGGTACATAAAAAAGCTTGGGTAAAAATATTTTAATTTTCGTTCTACTAAATGACCTTGGATACATTGCGCTTGCTAAAGGAACCTTCGAGCAACTCGTATCAGTTGATAACCATCTTTTACAGTAACATGATCTCGAAAGTAATTTAGATTTCACTTATTGCTCAATCTCGATTAAAATTATTTATTTACTCTTTACAGACGTGCAAAGTGCCGCGATTAGTCATTTCGCTCCCGGATACAGTTGTGTCGAAATAACTGTTGCTTCTAACAAAAAAATGTTGAGCTTTTGTTATGTTAAGTGAAAGCTCTAAGACATAATTAGTATTTACAAATAAGTTTAAACGCCAATATGTAAAACCATTTTTTCGTAAATTCACTAAATAACATTCTTTATAAACACGTATAAGTGTAATTTTAATAAAAAAATCTAATATACGAGCTAGAAGAATTGTTAAAGAAAAGTCTATAGTCAAATAGTGGTCTTGAGCTCCATATTGGCTATTCCAACGACAGGAGTCCTATATGAACCTCACAACTCATCAGCTGCTGTTGTCTCATCTCAGAGGATAGTGCACCATGAACACTTCTACTTTTACTTCGCGCGTGGCAGTCGCTTTAGTCGCCGACTAATGCAAACCAATT
Source organism: Parelbella ahira ahira (assembly GCA_018244795.1). NCBI lineage: Eukaryota > Metazoa > Arthropoda > Insecta > Lepidoptera > Hesperiidae > Parelbella > Parelbella ahira. The sequence continues at coordinate 4,963 of DWME01009869.1, read as the reverse complement.
TGTATAATGTGATTCATCTGGCTGCGTTACCTCTCTCGGTCATCTGCTCTCTTCACACGCAGTTTCCTCTTAGAACATCACGGCCTCCAATTTAGTTTATTGTTTAACATATGTACAATATATCTTTAGAATAGTTATTCCGCATCCATCCATCCATCCATTGCCATACCCGTTTGTCGCACAAGGCGTTGTGAGATTAATTACAGAATGAACAAATTTTTGATTGGACTACAAACAAAATAGCATATTAAAGTGGTAATCATAGCTATCTATTCCTTTAGCTTTGTGTCGGCTTTCATATCATTAAAGAGAATTATCGGATTTAACGAACTTTTTTAACGAACATGCAAGGTAATGCATTTTTGTGCAAATTTTATTTAAAGCACCCGAAAACTGTTACAAACTCGTGACCTTGTCGACCTTGTGGAATGCAATTTCGTCGAACTGTATAATGCGCAGCTTATTTATAGTCTTCTGGATCCTAGATATTATATCTGTGATATTTGAACACAGGATAATATTTTAAGATTGATGTATAAGATTAATGGGATATACTAACTTTGTGAAGTAGATAAAAAAAAAAATTAAAAAAATTAAAAAAAATTTAATCGGTTTATAAACATTATTTATTTAACTATTTACAAATGAGCGCACATTACAGAAAACATTAACTAAAAATCGTTTATCAATAATGACTAGTTTTTAATTCGTGATATTTAATGGTGAGCGAGGATGTGGGCGGGCGCGGCGTGGTGTCCGGGCGCGGAGTGGCTGACCACGGCGTTGAATCCGTTGTGTGCGTCCGCGGTGTACTGTACGGTGCGGATGGAGCCGTCGGCCTCGTGCAGGGAGTACTCGCCGTGCACGGCGTCTCCGTCGCGGCTCTCGTGCTGGGACTTGTTGTCGCCGGTGTGGCCGTCCGCTACTGAGTATGCGAAGTCATATTTGGGGTGCGCCTGGTTGACAAAAAATAATAATTCTTAATTGACTAATCATAATACTGTGCTGTATTATTATATTATAATGTCCCCGGTATATTCAGTGTAATAAATTATTCAATGAACTTACATCATATGGTTCCGGTTGGTGGGCGGCATAGTGGACGGGAGTTGCATGTCCAACAGCGTAGTGAGTGGGGGCTGCAGAAACGGTAGCGTGACTGAGAATATTTTGAGAAGAAACAGCTCCATGAGAACCGTAGCTGGACGCTGCATGTCCAATACCGTAGTAAGTGGGAGCGGCAGCCACAGCACGGTGACTTACAATATTTTGTGAAGAAACAGCTCCATAGGATCCGTAATTGGAAGCTGAATGTCCAACAGCGTAGTGAGTGGGAGCTGCAGCTATAGCACGATGACTCACAATATTTTGTGACGAAACAGCTCCGTGAGACCCATAGTTATATGCTGCGTGTCCAATGGCATATCCAGCCGGAGCGAGAGCAGCAAAATGAGCAGGTGCCGTCGATAGGGTGGAGTAGCGTTGGATGTTCTGAGACGAAACAGCTCCGTGCGATCCATAGTTATTTGAAGAAGTATATCCAATCGCGTATTGTGCAGGGGCAGTAGCAAGTGTTGCGTGTTTTGCGGGCGCTGCAACAGAGGCGGCATGACGTACGAAGTTTTGTGAAGAGACGGCACCAGAAGAGTAGTGATTGGCAGAGTCGTATTCCGTAGCGTAGCGAGCAGGTGCTGTCGCGATGGTGTAGTGAGCAGGTGATGCAGCTACAGTAGCGTGCTGCACGAGATTTTGTGAAGATACAGCTCCATGGGTAGAGTACTGAGCGGGAATAGCGGATACTGCAGCGTAGTGAGCAGGTACGGCAGCTACTGTTGCGTAATGTGTTGGCGCCGCGGCAACGGTAGCGTGACGCACGATGTTCTGGCTGGAAACAGCATGTGAGGTATGTGCTGGAGTTGCATGATACGCAACGGGGGCAGCATGGTAGGCGATGGGAGCTGCGTATGTTATAGGTGCTGCGGCAATGACATTTGAGGTGATTGAATGAGGCTGTTCATGGCGAATAATGCTCTGAGAGGAGACAGCGTCAGATGATGAGTAATGTGGCTCCGATAGTAAGCCTGCTGAACACACTACCAGCAAGGCGCTTAGTGTTATTACCTGGAAAAATAACGTTCATGTTTTTATTCATTCATAACATTACAAGTATTCATGTTGGGGCGAAGTAAGAATAAATCCCCCTACCCCATACCTAAATAGCGTTAAATGCTTTAGGCAGCGGCGCAAACGTTGCAAAGAAGTCGTTATCTCCAACTCGCCTGCCCAGCGTAGACATTACGTAAAAAATTACCTCAGGTGAGGCGTTTGTCCAGAAGTGCACTTAAACAGGCTGATGATGACAAAGATGATAAATTGTCATCCTTAAGGGTATTTCATATTAAATCCACTTCCTATTTTGATAAAAAAATTCATATACTCACTTTAGTGAACATGTTTGTATGAGTCTAGATCTGCAACTGGTGTTTATGATGTGTACGAAACAGATTTTATAGTAAATACTTTTTGATGAGTTCAAGGACGACTACTCAAGATTTCTTATTAAACACTTGCACATTCAATTCTCCTACATCGATGCAAGTGGTGAAAGTGCTAAGACCTTAAAAATTACCTTAAGTTTGTCGGCCCACTTTGGAAAGTCATTGTAAGGCCAACAATCTTGTAATATAATGGAATAGTTCTGAAAAAAACTTCTCCATACACGGAGATACTTTTTTTAAACAGGTTTTTTATGATTGTAACCAATGTTAATAAATCCTTTTTTGGTAAACTCATGGCTCTCAAAATAAGTTAGTTGAAGTGGTAACGGGCAGGCTATATCGCTCAAATGAGTGACAACTGATGGAGAAGAAGGTCATCGAGTGGCGGTTAGGTCTCGGTAAAAGGAGCGTACGTAGCCCTTTTACCAGATGGTCTGACGACCTGAACAACACAACGGGCAGCTGCTGGATTCGAAAAGCCCAGGACCGAAGCAAGTGGTGCTGATTAGGGGAAGCCTATGTCCAGCAGTGGAGATCCAGAAGCTGATGATGATTGTTAAACATTTTATCAAAGCCAACTTTTTATTGCCCTACGTTCATTTACGGGTCTCCTATTAGAATAAAAAGCTCTAAAGCCGAAATCTGCCACGATAGCTAAGTGCGAGTTGACGAATTTCACATGTCTTAGAGGGCACTATAAATAACTACAAGTTGTTTCTTGAGGTTTATAGTGATATTTCATTTAGAAAATTATATAATATTAACTTTGTAAGGACAGAAATATTTCATATTTTGACTTTCGTTATGAAAGAAGTCATTATTGACTTGGATTATCATTCGTTTAGATTTCAATAAACCTATGTATTTTCATCGAATAAGAAAACCATGTCGTTAAAATTCTCTTGAAAAAAAGTCTAATATATTAAAATGCGTTTTTTTATTGCTCAGAGAAGCGATTGAGTATGCCGCAATCAGAATTGATCGCAATCTTCCTACACGTATAATTTATTTCAGTACATTATATACTTTATTTCTGGTAATTGGATTGCAGAAATAAGGATATTATTAGCTCCGTTCGTATATGTAATATGAGTGCAGTTAGCATAATTTTGAACTTGTCCCTTTTTTATGCATTTTTGGGAAGATAAAGAACATTTAGAATTAGATATATGTAACAGTAGCTTCTACATACATTATACGACCATTTACAAATGATAATACAATACCTAAGTAATTGAAGAAATTTTAATTATGTTCTATTAACGTTTACATCCTCCTTGGATTCGATTACCACCGGAGACAAATATTTGTGCACAAGTACTTTCTCTGGCTTTAATAAAGTATAAGATATAAGGAGACTAATAAACAAAAATTTAACAAAACTGTTTCATTAGTCGGGATGTTGCAAGCGCGACTGCGGTTCAAGAGGCCCTGGGCTTCAGTCCTGTGTCGGGTACTACGAGATTTTTTTACCTTACAATTTCTTTCTAATTAAAATTTCTAATAGTAGCTCTGAGTTTGGATTTATGCTCAGTATATGGCAATATCCTCGTTCCTTATTCCATGGTGGCATGTAGACATAACTGGGTAAAACGTGGGAGTGCACTACACTCGTTTGTAGTATTCACAACTACCCGTTCGGGAACTACCGTTGTGATGTTAGGTTTTTCGCATATTTTTCGTTCTTCATTTTTTTTAATTCAAAGTCATAATAAAGCACCATTATTATCATAAACTTGTTTCGAGTTACTGACATACACATCTGTATACTGTCTACGCTGCTATTCATCGGCGGCCATGGCTTCTAGTTGTGGCTTGTGATGCTGGACCGTTTTCAGTCGGTCGCCAGAGCCCCATCTGCCGCATAGTACGCAAAGGCAATAAAGGTTGGCGTCAGATAGAACTCGGAAATCCTTACACCTCATATAATTAATAAAAAATGCAAAATAATTAATAAACATGTAGTTATTTTCATAAATGAAGACGAGTGATTTTGTAGAAAATAAGAAACAAGTAACACTCGTCTTTATTATCGTGTATTTGTCGTCAAAAGACGGACTATGCAAATGTGTTGCACATTGTCACGCTTTGTATAGCTATTGATTATTATGATTTCTTATATCTGCCAGGCAGTTTTATTATTATGAAAGGGATATTAGACAGACTTTAGATTAATAAATATAATATCCTATTAAATTCTCTAGGGTGGCTGAGTCATAGCGATAAGTGATTTAGCAAAAAGATACCTTCCGGTAGAATTTCAATGTGGTACCACTACAGATTTTAAAAATAAACAGTAGTGAAATTTATACGGTATTTATTTTACATAAATATTAATTAACAATATTCATTTCTAATTGATGTTTGTTGTATTTAATGGTGAGCGAGGATGTGGGCGGGGGCGGCGTGTAGGGCGGGCGCGGCGTGGTGTCCGGGCGCGGAGTGGCTGACCACGGCGTTGAATC
>DWME01009868.1:0-10610 GCA_018244795.1 Parelbella ahira ahira | reverse complement strand
ATATAGGTATACTAAAAGACTCTGAACCGATTACTACTTGGCAGCCGCTACCGAATTCTACTCTGCGCAGTAGTATTATGTAATGGGTACCTACTATAAAATTTATTTTTTTGTAAGAGAATATCGTTAATTCGTTTCTAAAACTACCTAAACGTAAAATATCGTTTCATCGAAACTACGAGCCTCGATTTAACCGGAAGTGGAAATTGGTTGCAGTAAATTTTTCGTTCAATCCTTTTCCCTCCAACAAAACCTTGTTTTTCTCACCAATCGATATAACCTTCGAAGCTTTTGGATAATAGTTGAGTTTGAGTACCGACTACAGTTTAAGCCGGTTGTTCAATGGCGATTTGTACTTTATGTCCAGCCAGCGATATTTAAGCAATTACTTCGGGTTATATATTTACCCGTGAATAATCTATACAATGGGTTATATTTAAAAATGTGGGATCAAATAGTAATACCCTGTAAAAATGGTGGTAGAGAGTTTGAAGAGAGAAATCTATGGATAGATATACACACATCTATAAATATATGTACGTACACATATACGACAACACAATCGCCTTAGTCTGCTCGGCATTTGCATTTTGGCAAGTGCTTTGTGTACACACTGCCGAGAGTGCAATCAGCTTGCGCAGTTTATACCCAAAATTCGCCTAATTAACACGAACTCTTATGAGTAACAGTAATAATAATTAAGGATTGTATCAGATAATCAGCATTGGATCAAATACGTTAATGTGTTCTTCATTTGTGTAAGACTACATCATCAGCTTTTTTGTGGTTCCACTCTTTGGCAAAGATCTCTTCTGAGGAGAGAATGAGAATGATTGAGAAGAATAAAGGCCGCAGTTTGCCATAAAGATCAAACGTAGGTTTTCAATCAGCCCATGCTATACATTATTGAGAATTTCAAGATATGCAGGTTTTTCTCACGACGTTGTCCGTCGCCGTTACAACAAGTGAATAATCTAACTTGTTTTCACTAAACCGGCACTGTACAAACATAGCAGTAGTATAACGAAGGCAAGTTTACACTGTCAATAGACGCATTGTGTGCCATTGATTGGGGCTTTGGACTGAACAGCTGTATAAAGCCACGCGCGGACCGCTCGGTGACTGTCGGGGCTCCATTATGAAGAGACAAATGGAACAACCTACACCATTAAAACTTAATGTAACAAAGCCATTGTTAGCCTTACTGGTTGCCAAGCGTCGGGGCGAAGCTCTCCAGCCTGTTGAGCAGTGAGGGAAAGCTTATACAGATCAGATGTTGTTCAATCGCCATGATTTAAATTTGCAAGCATTTAGTTATGAAAAACTTCTAACTATTACAGTAACTAACTAAACATTACTAACTTTTCCAATAAAATATATATCTAGAGCATAATATCTACACAGTACATTTTCCATGTGAAGTGTACTAGCTTTTATATTTGTTATTATTCATACACGCACCCCGGTTTCGTAGACTATTGTCTCCCTCAACAGCAATGGGCTCTTCCTAGGTATGTGTGCTCGTAGAAAATAAAAAAGTATGTGTTATATTTATTTATATTTACATAATATGGTTTACAGGTAATGTAAAAAAAAGTAAAAGAATAGTTTATAATGATCCCTATATGAATATAGTTCGCTCTGCGGAAAAGAAAACATCCGACCTATTTCCAACGGATCAGTGGGACTGGATTCGTTTGAAATAGGGACACATGGGAATATGTGGTATCTCCAGCAAACATGAGGGACTGTGTTCCTCTTCAAAGCGAGTATTGTGAAAAGCATATGAGTTACCAAATTCACCAATTTGTTGCCATCGTATTTACAGACTTCGTAGCATAAGCTTACCAACAAGCAGATAAAACTGATGGAAAGTCCTCATCGTCATTTGTGGACGAAATTTCGACGACAAACAAGTTCCTAACATGTTGATGGGCCTGAACGACTCTTTCATCAGTTCTATTTTTGAAATTCTACGTCATAACGAATTTTACGTTTTACTTCATAATAACTGTTAACATTACCTACATGTTAGAATTGGTGGCGTTTTATACACTTATAAATAGAAAATACACGAAGCATAGATGAAGCTCGTTTGATTTCTCTTTTGTGCTTATTGGTTTCGTGATAAATGTGATATGGTTGAACAAACCAATTTACATAGAACTTGCAAGATTGCATTCATTAGACAATACCTATGTATGCAATATGAAATTTTTACCACCACCTGAATTAACTTGTATAATATGCCATCGTAAATTAAGATCTTAACGCCCGCTGTTAACGGCAATAAGGAACAAAAAAATATTTAAAGATTTCAATTTAGGTATTGCGAATCGTCAGCCGTTGAAACAATTGTAACTGAAAAGATAAAGGGACTTGACATATATATAAATACCTCTTTATGTACACATCCTCGCTTTAAATTGTCACCTTCAACCTGCTGTGAAATCGAATAGCGACTCCGGAAGAGATATAGCCAGTCGTGAACTGAAGAATCTATTATGATTTCACGACTGGACTGGTTCCGTAATTGAAAATTCACTGGCAATACTACGTTTCTTAAGCTATATTTTGGAATAAATCGTTTGTCATATATTATTATATTCTCTGAAGTGATTTGACTGTCCTATCGAATTTTACAATGGCTGACCTATGCAGAACAACGGGCCTAACCATGTGTCGCTGGGTGCATTGTTTGCTATTAAAAAGTTCAAATGTTGGAAATATTCTTCACGTGAACTCGAATCGTCATCATTATCGCCGTCACCACCAAAACCATCATTGTCACTACGGCCTCTATTGCTACGTTGCCGTCACTCGACGATACAACATAACAAACATTTATTAATTTAAATATCGTTTAATATATTTCGAAATAAACCTTTTCGAAGCAGCTCGAACGGCACGTGGAGTGGCACTGGAAATAATTTTCACTTGAAATTGCTACTTTTTTCGTTGTTAAGCGCGCTCCGCTGCAAACCTACCGTGAAATCGGTTCGCGCCGCTGTGAGAGCGAGATAGCCCGTAACGCGGCTAATCTATTTTGTGCGGTATCGCGGAATAGAGCGATTTAAACTTAACGCTCAGCTTTTCACTCGTTCAGCGGCTACAGTGCGTTTTAGCTGACGCTTTTTTGGCTTTATATTTCTTGTTGTGATATTTTATGACGTCATTAAACGCGGTGTGGAGAAATGATTTCTAATGTTATTGATTTTAATGACTTATTGTAATATGATTCGTTAACAACGTAAATGTAGATGCGTTTTGTAACGTTTAAATTCTTGTGGGAGTTGTAATTTAATTTATAAAAAAAGTATAAATGCAATTTGTGATTTAATATTTTTTTTTATATTGTAACTTAATTTATCAAACCCAAGGATGTTGATGTGAAATGTTAAATGTCAATTATTGTGATATTATATTGTAATTTAATTAATGAAACCAAAAAGGATGATATTTGTGGCATTTTAATTCATGAGACATATTGTCACTTAAATTATTTATTAAACACGTACGTGTGTAAATCGTATTTTAACCCATCGATTTTTATTCTCACAGCGAATATAGAAAGGGTATGAAGGGTATGGTTTAATTCTCATGATTTGAAGTCAAGCCAGGCGTGTGGGTATATGGAAGCAATTAATTACATTTTTAAATTATAATTTGAAATTATTTTCAGTTAAATTAAGACTTGAATTTTTGCGTGTGTGCGTGCGTTTGTGTGTGTTGTTACGTGCATACGTGTGCGTTATTACACGCGTGTTTATTCGTACAATTTTATGTTGAACGATTACACTTTTCTAATATGTTTGCCTGTAAAAAATAACGGGTCCTTTTTATTGATAGCACAGTAAACATGTAGTTGTTTGAGTATGTAATTGGGTCATAACATGCAGTAAGACCGTTGCGGCCAATCGTAATATCCTGATCTGTGGTTGCGGTCGCTATTGGGAGCGTTGTTCCATTCGCGGTCGATAACCAGTTTACGTCTGAATATTGCTTGTATACGACATTAATAACAGTATTAAGTTCGACCTCTGTTATGATTATCTGGTATTATAGGATATTGAATAATATCCTGTTTTGGGTGAGGTGTTAAATCGTAGAACGTGATCTGGTTGCAACGGCATCGCTAAGAACGGCAAAGAGAGGCAACTGCCCCTCCCCCCTCTCCCTTCCTTGAAAATTTATAAAAAATGTTACCAATGTTAAGTTACACCATCATGGACAACCAGTTTGAGACAAATTTAGCTCAAGTTATTTTCTATTTATCTAAAATGATCTTCCTTTATCTTTAGCTCCGCAGTTTTCAAAATAGCGACTCCCAAGAATAAAACGGCCGACCAGCGCGACCATCTAAATAATTGTTCGTCTGACGAGAAAATGGATGAGAAAGGCGGTTGGATTCTAATAAGTTCTAGTCCTGTGTATTCCAGATGGATGTTCTTCGGGAACCAAATGGATTGATACATAATAACAACTCGTTTCTACTTCCCTGAAAGGGGAGGATTGTAGTATACTATATGAAAAAAGTGCCGATGAATACAGGACAGAACAGCTGTGAAAGACGAGTGGTGATTGATGTAGTTGTTTAAGGAAACCAAGACCTGTTTATGTTGACCAAATAGATCCGATATTAGTTGATGAGGGTGTTAGATATCTGTGAGACAGACGTGATGAAATACGTCGGCTCTGTAGGATATAACATTACATCGGTATTTCCTCGAAAGGAGGCAAAGGAGTGTTGTACACTCCCACTTCACCGCTTTTATTACACGTTTCACCATGGAAGTGGGGTGTAATGATAGAGGTATTGGACAATCTTCGCTCTCTGCATATGCCTGGGGTGATATTTATGACGTCACGCCGCCAGCCACTCGTAATCCGCTTTCTAGTCCGCAACTGGCGTTTTATTTCAGATGTTCGAGAACATCGGATCGCTGTTCAATAGTCATTACTCACACCGATCGCGTCTGATATTAGCATTACACGAGATTTATGTTGTTTTTGTAATCGAATATGATATCGATTTGTTGTTATTGTATCAGAGTGTTATTTGCGATCAGAAGAGCATTTTAACTGGATTAACCAGCCATTTTCAGTGTCGACCATGTACCCCCACTTCAATGTGTATATCAATTTTTGCGTGGGTAGGTATGTAAAAAAATACAGTAACATATATGAAGCTTGTTATACGCTAAAATTTATTTATATTCCACATTATATAAAAATCTATAAAAGTAATATTCATTTATAAAAATCCGAGAACAAAGGACCAGTGATTATGGCCTAGACCTAATGCTTACGTTTTTAATATAATATCAAGATTTAATTTAAGAATTTTAAGAACAAGTTTCATAAGAATATATCTCATTTAGGGATTTATACTTCAGAACGATTCGTAGAACTGATAATAGGGATAATACTTATAAATATGAAAACCGCAAAACGAAAAAAGGACCGAATTCATTAGCGTTCAAACGCAGCGCATTTAGCTTCACTGTCAATGCTATCGCATCGCAGTGCCGCGTGTTACTCGCCGTATGAAACGCGAACATCGTATTAATCCGATTAGCGGCGAGCTGCAACTGGAAGTTAATAAACTTCCCCTTCGTGCCTGTAAACTGCGCTATTGAGGGGTGACTTGAAATTTGTCTCCGATTCAGAGGGAGTCTTCATTAGTAAAAAGGGTGAACATTCGTACAGCACAGATCATAACGTACACAGCTATTACATCAACTATATTAAGGACAGCCAGTTACCTATGAAAATGTTTTCCTTGAAGGGGTGGGCAAAGGAGTGTTGTGCACACCCAAGTTTAATCTATTATTATATATGTACGTCCTACCAAAGAATAAGTGGTGAGCATATTCATTAATATATTCGGTCATATGTTGATAGCGATTGTTATTATTTCGTAAATATATTCGGGAATATATTTATAATAAGCAAAATAAGCACGACTCACAGATTTATTCATTAGCTTATTGAATAGTTAAGCAATATATTATTTAACTCTAAACGTGTAGGTTTCGGTACGATTTTTACCGCACAAAGGAACATAATGATTTCCACACCATCGGCATTACCGTGCAGGTCCATCCGTTACTTGTTCCCGGAACTAATTAAACACGTAAGTATGAGTCTGGGCCGGTCTCACATAAATCAAGCTGTACTTGACGCAGTGCCTTACGACTTTTGGCAATTATGCTCCAACTGTATATGGGTGTTATCAAAATCTGTAATATTGCTCATGTTTACGTAAATTATTTTTATATAGACTTTATTGTAACCACATTTATTAAATGGATTGCGAAATATGACATACATATACAGGATTATGAGATACATATACATATACATATACCTAGACATGATTAACGCACATATAGGTATGTATAATAATAAATAAAATAAAATTCACATTTATATATGTACAAACAATGAATAAAAAATATATACAACTGTACATAAATGTCGATATTATTTTATATTTCATGAGTACAGTACATACTCATTGCAAACGAATGTTTGTGTTTTTTCTTAAAATTGTTTTAGTTTATTTTTCTTAATCTTTTACCGCTGAACAGCAATGTAGAAATCAGATTGTCAATGTCACTAGAAATCCTTTTAATTAGACCGACTCGGAGAACAGAGCAGATTTTGATCGTATTTGGAATAGAACTTTAACACATTGAACACATTATTGCCTTAAAAATCAACGACAATTACAATGCCCTTAAAATTAAATATGTTCTTTCTTTAAATTTAATATAATAAAAGTACATAGAGACGATAAAAACAAAGAGAAAAATATGTTTTTTACGACTTGCGGTTATAATCTAGGCAAAAGAAACTGCCTCAGCTATTGCTACCACAGGATTACGATCCCATGGATCCCACTCCCTCCAAATGTCTCAAAGTTCTGTAATAAATGTGAACAAAATCTGCTCTGTTGTCCCATCCGATCCATTTAAAGTGACCTATGGTATTACTGGTTAATAAGACATTGTTTACATTAATTGGTACTAGGACTGCGGTAATGGGGCGGTTAGTATCAATAATCTAATTAGTATAAGTAGAGTTAGTCCTATTAGTAATAGGTATTGGCTGTCCTATTCGAGTTGGTCTTACCTATTCGAAACAAGTTACAGAAACGTTAATGAGAAACTACATTTTGGTATTTCTCGTGCATGCAATATTTTGAGCGCGCGAGAGCCAGCACGAAGACCAACGCCGAGTAGGTATAGTTCTTGCACATAAAAAGTTTGAGTTATTTTTGAGGTATTTACCTAACCATTGAACACTTAATACATTCACTCATCCGAGTTGTTTTTGGATGGAACTGTATCACTATTTTTATACAGAAACGTTAATGTTTTCAGGCATCTTTTGTCATCACCAACTAACTCTCTATATCGTTCCTCTGTGCACGGCTCTCCTCTCAGAACGAGAAGGATCAAGGCCAAAGCCACTACTATTGCCACTGCCCCTGCCATGCACACCAAGTGCGGGTTGGCAGCCGTTAAAACTGTAAGGCATAATTACAGCACATGGAGAATTTTAAAGTCTCATTTTCCTCACAGAATTTTCCATCAACTTCGCAGCAAGTCACATTTAATCTTACAATGCGCAAATTTCATTAATCATTTCAAAGGGCTTTATATAATGATTCATTATCATCAGGGACCAGATTAGCTTTCTCAGAATTCCACTAATGTATAATCCAAACCCCCTCCCACCTAATTTGTTCTTGAGACTTTTAATTCATAAGTATGCATCTCACGTTCGTCGAGTTCGCATAAATCACGCGTTGCGATGTAGAGGGAGATGAATATATCATTTGCAACTTTTCGGTAGATATGATACACGCTCTATGAATTCGGAAATTTTCCCTCCCACGGGAAAATAATTGGTAACAAAAGTTGCTGTTATCCTACACCTGGTATCTTCGGGATGATGAATAATATGGAAAATTATTATCCTTTTAACAAATATACGTTACATTGACTGGAATGTATTAGATTTTATAATTAAAAGCAATTTGCATTTATCATTAATGACACTGCATTCATCAATCAAAGATTCATCGTCAATCGATCAAATCAATGATTTATAGTCTTCCTGAAGGTTGTTTGAAAGAAATCGCTTTCCTAGCTATAAAGCATTTTTGTTTTCATTTCTAGTATTTATAAAGAATTAAATATACTTCTATAGAATTATTCAAGTTGTGCATAAAGAGCGTAAATAAATAAAAGGAGAATGTATGCATAAAGTAATTTAGCAACAACACCTCGCTTTTGATTCGCGAACATAATACTCCAGTTAGAACCGGTTATATAATTATACGCTATAATTATATCTTTGAACTTTTAAGCGTGTAATATGCATAATGAAGTTCCCTCAAATAAGGCAATAAAATGCCTGTTTGCGCTGACGTGTAATAAATCAGTTAGGGGATCTCGACATTCTTCACACACGGCAAAGTTGCGGCGCTGCCAAGTTTCCCTGTTCATGTAAATTCATTAGTGTTACCCGCGTCTTTTAATGACAGTACGCTCTTCATAGATTAATTATAATGTGGAACAATGGACTGGAATTTAATTTCTTAAAATATTGTTTGTTTCTTTTCATCATCATCCCGTTGCACTGTTAGACCGGGCTCTTCTCAGAATGTAGATCATGGTCATTCTCTGTCGTGCTGGCCAAATGCGAGTTGGCAGAGTACACGCACCATAGAGAAGATTTTTTGTTTTATTTTCTAAAATATCTAAGCAGTATACCGGCAATGGAACAAATTTCATAACGATGTGTATTAGTTCATGTTTATCATATGTATAGTTCTGCTGTACGTGATTTAGAATATTTCTTAGTGTTTTCTGCCTTGCACTTTAAATTTTTAAATGGGCAGTGGCAATATCTGTGTTAAGTGATAAGAACAGATGCCAATAGTTTCCCATTGCTATTAAACCGAATTGATATGTGTGTTTGCACTGTACGTCCCCTCTTTTTATTGTTCTACCTTCAATTTGTGTCCTCAACATCGCATATTCATTAAGTGCTTTCGAACTAACTGCCGACACTAAAAACTTCTTGCTCAGCTTCGGTCAAAGTTAAAACTTTTGGAGCAAAATTCTCTGTTCTTTATTATGTTTGCAACTTACACCGATTCAGAGAATTCGCATTAGTCTAAACCTTCAAAGTACACGAAATGACGTGTTTTCTCAAAATATTCAATATCGATTTAAGCGTCTATCATGCTTCGTTGAAAAATCACCTGTAAGCTTAATATCGCTTTCGTGTATCGGATAAACTGTTGTTGCTAGCAATTTTCTTTCTTCCGTTGTCAATATTTATGATATTGCGTCCAAATATACATTTCACGGTCCATATAACTCGATCACTCCGTACCGATGTCGAGCGATTTGTTCCAAACAAAGATGCATGTACGCTCCAATGCGATTTAAAATCCTTTACGAGCCGCCAAAGCTGGTTTATGTTGTCAATACATTTTCCATCCGCCCCGACGTTTCGGACGTCGGATCTCTCGGAAGATGAACGAAGTGTAGTATATTTTATTAAGTTTCGCAGACTTAATCTGCTTTACTTTATCAGTACATCCTTTTTAAACTCTCAATTCTTTACTGCCTGCGGAAATTCCTTATTCGTCTTCCAGTTCTTTTCTTTTTGTTACATTTTGACACTATTACTATAAATCTTTGTTTGAGAATTAAATAATATCTGTTTACGTAACATCTCGTCTGTAATACCGGAAGGCGTAGGTAGAGGAGTGTAGTACACTCCTACTTTTCACCAGTTACGTTTAAGTCCCATGGAATAGTTGGTGAGCCTATTGCCATACACCGGGCACAATTCCAGACTCCGAGTCACTACTAAAAACTGTATGTTAGAAAAATCCAATAGTACCCGACCCGGGATTTGAACCCGGGACCCCCCCATCGGCTCGCTTGCAACCACTCGACCAACGAGGCTGTCGAATTATGTTGTATATTTACTATTATAGTCTTTCACTTGACCTGACACACTTCGCAAGTGTAGATGCGCTTAGCTCGGAATATTGTTTAACATGTCACACTAGAAATCTCAAGACTTCTTACAGCAAGCAATAGTACTTCAATGTGTGAAAGATGAAAAAATTATAAAAAGTATTTTAATTTTTTTTTTTTCAATTTATATTCTTCGTTTATCTTTTACAAATTTTTGCTAAGATTAGTCCAAGTCCATTTATTCGGACATTTGTATTGATAAATGTGGTGAGAAAGGGAAAAGGGGGGGGGCATTTGGAATTGATATGTTTAATTCATTGCTGTTATTATAGTTGTACTCCTATTGAAAAAACCAAGGCAACATCACGCCTGTAACCCTCGAAGAAGTAGGCAGAGGCGTGTTGCACATACCCACGTTTCATCAGCTACGTTTACGCCCGCCATAGAATAACAGATCACCCTATTGCCGTATATCAGACACAAATCTATTCTACTATTGAAATATATTACTATCCTTCTATCCACCTGTGGAGGAAAAGGGGAGATCTCCCGCCAGGCGATGTCGCTGCCTGGGGACCGCGGTCTTGATGTTAACTTCGG
>DWME01009867.1:0-10611 GCA_018244795.1 Parelbella ahira ahira | reverse complement strand
GCGTGGCAGACTATGGCCTTAACCCTCTCAATATGAGAGGAGACCCATATTCCAACAGTGGAATGACAAATGGGTCGCTTATTATCGCTTAAACCCTCGAATATTACTTTTTTAAACTTTCTTACTCGGAGCTTTGATACATCGGTGAGCTGCAGCTCTTAATCTAACAAAGTTGAAAATTGTTGAACAATGCATATAAATACATATAATGTATGTACATATTACGTAAAATATTTTCGCTTTTTTCATTTTTTTCTGTATGGAAGGAAAATCTTCTACTGATACTCAACCTCTTGGAGAAAAAGTGTGATATTTCTCCCCGAGAGCTTATTTTTAGTCTCCCGTGCCCTTGTCTTCGTCCTGAGGACTTTTTCTCTAATATTTTACTTTACTTATTGAAAGCTCTATTTATATCCGTCGCCATACTTGGTGGTAAAGTTTAATAAACTATTATTTAGTCTTTGTCACACATCATTAATTCATCTAGTCAACATACAAGTTCTGTACGGCTCACGGCCTCATGGCACCCCCCCTAACGGAATTACGTCTCATGCGAAGGAGGGCGCATGTAAGTACCTTTAACCTCTATTCTATTTACATATTTTCTAGATACGAGCAAAATCACGACAGAATATACAAACAAGGTACAACATTACGCACTTTTCTGTGTTTATAAACATCCCTGAAGTACGGTATAGCGAAATGTTGAAAATTGTGTTTTTCCATATAAATTTTAATAATAATTTTTGATATCAAATTCTCTCATTTAACTTACTCGTGTCTTTATACCTACAAAAATGAAAACCATTCTGCGTTCTGACATATGTTTCTGAAATAAAATAAAAATCCCAATAAAATACACGTTACTGGCACTTGAAACAAAGGTGATAATTTTCAAAAAATCCAATGCCATAAAGAAAGTAAACATGACCAGGAGTAATTTCCTAAAATTAAAGAATTGAAAAGGTTAGTGTGCCAGACTACTTGATAACAGTAATGAGAACCAGTACAATTTTGTATTCAGTACGATCAATAAAATTACTGAAATTTCTTGACAATTTGCTTGAAGAGAGTGAATTAAAAGCACAGTACATAAAATTCCACACGTTTACCGACCACTTATCTCGTATGCGTGTGGCCCGTACATGGCGTCTCTTGATATTTATCGACGTATAATAACTGTAACGCGTCAATTTTTTAAACACCGCCTTATAAATTCCATTCAGTCACTCTCATTTATAACAGACAGCCGATATCGGGTCCACACAAAAAATATCTCACTCCAGTACACAGTCGCACTTTGGAGATCCGATAAACGGTCTCCGTAGATACTGACAAACGTATCGGGTCCACTGCCGAGCGAGGATCGATATGACGTTCGTTTAAACGAAAAGCTGACGTATGAAAGAATTTTCATCTGTAAGACAAGTAAATTGAACGTATTCATCACATTTCCTTTTGATTCTTTCTATAGTCGAATGTTAAAGGAAAAAAAAAATCCAACGTTCCAATCGAGCTGAGAAATATTTCGAAGGCGCGGTCCGAGTCGCTCGAAGCTTGCTTTAGGCAGATGGAGCGCATAATTTCGCCATTAAATGAAGTTCTTACATCGCAATAAATCGCCGTTCGTTGATTGAAACCTGCTCGCGTGCCGCGGTAATAACATTGTCGTCATTGGATTCTTACAACTTGATAATTTATTGTTGAGCCTCTCCCAGGACACCTTATAAAGTGTACATGAGAATGCGTATATATAATCTTTACAATATTGAATTGTTGGTAGGCTTTTATCGTCTTAGTAACCTGTCTTGATACGCTCTATGTACACTAATATTATTTTATGTGCACATTAGTAGGTACTGTAGTAGAACTACACAGATCTACTAGGTTTCATAGTATATTCTGAAAGAGCGAATCATAGCGAAATGTTTTTCAAGTTTATTCTGACAAAATAGTTCGCAATGAATTTTATTCTCGCGTAGTTATTAATAACTAACAACTTCGTGAAACTTATAGCCGTATTGGAAACTTGGATAAGTTAGCAAAAGGGATCCTCTAGAATCACAGCTCGTCCGCGACCACCGCACCTCGAAAATATAGTTGCAGAGCGAAGAGCAGAGAGCATCGGAGAGTAAAATCGGTAGATTACATCCACTTGCCTGTACGTACTGACTGTACCTTACCGACACAAACTTTTAATAAGGAAACTTGTACTTAAACAACTTTATTAGTATTTCAACTTATCTCGTTAATCCGGTGATCTTAATGGTTCACTTTATTTTGAGACGTTATATCGCAACTGGACAAGCGTGCCAAAAGCATTGGTGATATCATTTTGTTATTTACATTATTACTATTTATTTGTTTATATTAGAATACAAACTATTTTGGTGTCACCGTCACGAAAAAGAGCACTACGTTTTGTAAATGTGTTAATAAAATCGCTTTTTAATTACAAAAATTTTATCAAACAATAAACCGGTCTATCTAAGAAACATCTCGCGTGATATCGGCGGACAGATCGCAGGGCAGAACGGGGCGAGGGATATAAAAAGCCGAAGTAACTGTCCATTGAGTGAACTCACAAAAGTAACAACTAAAAAGGTGAATAAACCGTAACGCTAAACGGCGGAGGTGCGTTCGAATATCGCAGATAAGAAAACGATAATGTCTTAATGGGTTTCGGCTACCGCGCGCCTGGAATACGAATGTCAAAATCTCCATCAGTCAAACAACTTATAAATTAACTCCCGTATCGGCTGTCGTTTATCTCCAGCGAGCGGAGTGCTCTCGTGTTGGAGCACGCTTCGTGTCGCGCAGCGGGTTCGCTTAGCTTTTGTGTCCATTTCTAAAACATTTATGAAATAATTATATTCATGTTAATTTCAATTAAGGTGCGTCATCGTATCGTACGATAACTTTAAATAACACAATAGAGTTTGAAGTAATAAACATAGCTGTTGTACGGTATGACACGTAGGGACTTTATTGCATAAGCCTTGGAAGGGCCCGAAACGATCGATCTTCTCGCATTGCAATCTTAACCTTAAGCAAATATGGCCAGGAATAACAATAAAGTGACGTAAGCAAAATAAATAACTTGAGAAAGTGTCTTCATTTATAAATCATAACTGATCCTTGACATGGATGAGGAGTGAGGATGAATAGTGCAAGTGAGGCCGCGCGGGCGCCGGCGCCAGCGTCACAGCGCACAGCCCGCTGACAACAAACTTGAGACGAGCTCATTTTCATAAAATTTTACTAAAGCTCAGCTAAGGGCATCAAACCTTACTAAAACGGACTGAATGCGAAAATTGCCGATTTTATTGTATTTAAGACCATTTTCTCTACAACTCGACTGCTCACTAGAATTTTAAATTCAATCCTAGCAGACATGAAGGGCTGTTTAGGCAGTAAAGAAAATTAGCTACAGTAGCACGCGGAGCGTAAAGCCAGTATCGTAAAATGCAATATCAGAGGGCGTCACGCCGACATGTAGGTACTTATTTACAAGTTTATAGCGTCTTTGTTACGGTGGCCGGGCCGCGGGGGACTGACAGATTTGTTAAGTTATCAATCTGTACACATTTCACACCTCGACTTTTAAATTCTCTGACACGGCTTTATCGCACGAGACGCGTGACTCGCCGCAGCTCTCACATGTATTTATTACACGCGATGTGCTCTTACGTCGAGTTCACAGCTTTTGTTGCACGTGGAGATTGTGCGTCATGTATGTGCACACTGCTATGTGTCATTGCTTAGTTATAGTTCATAATAAAATATAAAGAAAGCAAATCTCACATAATGTCATATTCAACGACGAATTAGTACTTTTAAAATACATTATGTATGTTTAATTATTCTACATAAAATATACAGCAAAATTAAAAGTGAAAAACAGTTTAATAAATCCTTCAAAGTAACTGATCGGAAATGTAAATGAATGAAGGTTCGAAATACAGGTAATTTATGAGGTGCACTAAAGACGTTATGTGCAATTAATTACTGAAGACGTTGAAGTAAAGGGACACAAAGCGGTGCGTGTCGGAAACCAAAAATAAACGACGGCGACACGAGCAATTCGAGGAACACATCCACCGCGCGCTGGTTACATCCACCGCTGGGCACGCGAGTATGCCACGGTGAGATTAATTGTCTTCCCCCATACGCGACGACTCTACGCCTCGCGTGGAATATGTATAAGACATATGAGACGTTTGTATTATATCCACTTAATCCTTACATCGCCTAAACACACAGGCTCATCTATTTCCCCCACGACCAAATGAACGCAAGCACTAAATGTAAACATACATAAATCTTCCAGCTGCTCTTTGTACACAAAAATGGGAGGCCCGTTTCCAATAATTCACTTTCATGCAACTCCGACAAATTCCAAAAGTTACGATACTGCAGAATAGAGTAAGGAAATCCAGTTTGGAGCGGATGACGGATTGAGCGCGTGTTTCCGGGAGCCCAGGTAAATGAGACAAAGAATGTACAAGTAGATTAGAACAATTTTTTGTTCTTATTATGAAGTTGCGTCCGGGACTGCCACGTTTTAATAAGAGGAACAGTAATTCTCAATTACAGTAATCTCGTTAAGACTTAATGAACAATGTGCTGTGAGATTACAGGAATTATATTTTAATTACGTTACTTCGACTTGATATTTCACTTCATAAAACGGTTTTTGTTACGTTTAACATTAATTAAGAAACTTCATCAAGCTTTTACCAAATTATTAATAAAGTCTTTAAGCAAAGAAAGCTAATATTGAAGGACGTCCATATCGAATTCGAAGGGATTAAACTAGTACACGATCAATTAAAAAATTTAATAAAGTAATGATGCTATGTCGTGACAGGATCCTTGCTGGGTAGACAGAGAGCACACGGTTTTATTGTATATTTCGCATGTAATAATGTTAGCGTAATTCACACATTAAAATGGCATACTAAACGATATTTAACACTCCGTGGTCATTGTCTGCCCCGTAGGGAACTTAGCGTGAAAATGTGTGTATGTAATATACGTACATATTCAAATTTTAATAGAAACTCTACAACTTATTATTAAATGAGTATTCAGGCACATGCTAAGAATTAATACACAGGCTGATAAACGTCTACCGAGTAATCGTCAACTGTACAGTTTGTGTTATTTATGCTTTAAATACATAACAACTACGTAGCCGCCTCTTATGGAGTTAATTTAGCTGCGCAGATACAAAGTTCAAGTATGTAAATTAATAGACAAATTACAAATCATAAAACTCCATTCAAAGAATACACGAATCAGAATAGCTTCACTTATTGCAAGACATTTCTGCCCACATTAATATAAAGACTTGGAATGTACTTGAATTTGAGATCGGTTTCAGGAAAGAAGAGATCAAGAGAGACGGTTAAAAATGTAGTAAGAAACGAGTCAGAGTGAATAGTCGTGTCGACTGCAGACAACGGTCTGCGAGCTACAAAATGCGCGCGGCGGAAGCTTCGCTGCAGTTGTCCACGGTGTATAAATTGCATTCTTTATCTTGCGGGGACATTTTAAACAGACCGAACTTCTTAACGAAAGACCCTAGTGTTTTACCTGATTGTCCAAGACAATAATATGAGAATATAACAGAACATCATGTCCAGTCCAGTTATGTTATATGTAGGTCTCATCATGGAATAGAAGGTAAACCACAAAGCCTCAGTCAGTGTTGCTACTAGTGATTTCAAATGAATAAAAACTCATAATACTTTGGCCGACCCGGGGATCGAACCCAACGCTTCTTAATCGGCAGTCGCGCTTGCAACCACTCGACCAACGTGGCATTTAGGCAATAGGAGATTGTAGGTATGTTTCTAGATGAATGTGCTTTGACCTTTTAACCATGTGCAAAAAACGGTTGCATGACATTTGGTGCCTATGCAGACAGAGCTAGCAAGTGGAACAATTGTTATGTTTAGCTTTATTTATATGTAATTCAGTGTACTTAAAAGCTAATAATGTAAAAAGAGACTTTTATTCCCGAGGACAGTTAAATTTTGGCGTTGAGGGATCTATGTAGTAGTCTGCTCAGTGACTGCGAAACGGCAGTAGTGACATATATTGTTTGTAAAATGTATTTAAGACTGGACGAGTCAAGATTGTAGGACAGAGGCATATCTCTGGTTTCATGATAGATTTACGATATTGCGCAGGTGGTTTTATTATGACTCCTGGTATCCCTCGGTAGTGTTACGAACGATGTTGTCTCTGAAGTAATGAAATACAACTTGTTTTTCACATAAACCATTGGGATTTATTTCTTTGCAAATTTCGAATGCTGTTCTATAAAAAGTGTGACAAAGTAGGTACTGTGAGTAAGCGTGGATGAATTTCATAAAAGTGAATATTTATTTATTAATATTATTTAATTTAATATTATTTAGAACTGTAAAAATAGGACTTAATTTAATAAACAACGTAACAAAAATAATTGAGTTATAAACGATACAATAATGAAACGATTTGTTTAATATTTTAAAATCAAGTGTAAAAACGAAAGCAAAATTTAACAGTATTTGTAAGCCGATTATTTATTTCGTACATTATACCATCAGGAAGGCTTCATCTCGTGTCTCATACGGCCATAAACATGATTAAAATTCTTTAATTCAGTTAATTTATTCATTTGTTATCGTATGGGGAAATTATGTGTGAATATTGTTACCATAATATCATAGCGGCCGAAGGAAAGCATACCCGTGATTTGTATTTGTGCTCTATACCATTCAAATGATATAGGTAAATGTTATCTCCCGACATTTGTTTGACTTTTAAATACATACTATAAGCTAATTTTCACATGTTACAATAAAATATTTTGATGTGAACGAAATCTACCCTTTATTTTGAACATGCATACTTTTAACTACTTTTCAAATTATCTTGCACACAGCTTATTTGAAAAATGCTTAAAAGTATTGCTGTGCAGTTAGCTGAACGTGTACACACAATTTTCATCATTCATTCGACACTGAGCCGTGTATCTATTCATTCGCGGCACACATTCAGCTATTTATCAACTCCTTTCAGCGCGAGGGGGGATCGGCCTTTAGAACGATTTAGTGCCATCGAAAGTAAATATGTAGGTACATGTCACAACTGACATCACATGTCGATATTTTTCACTAAAACTTATGAAACGGTGTAAATTATATCACATTAATAATAATGAGTGTGGTCCAACACTGGCACCGATGTCTTACTAACCTAAACCTTAGTAACTCGATATCATGTTACGGGTATATAGCAGACGCGCAACTTCTGTATCTTCTACTGTATGTTTTACTTATCTTTTTTTCCTTGTGTTTTAAGAGAAAAGTTGAAGGGCCAGCGGCCGCGTGGCCAGCCCTTAGGGACTTTGTAACAAACTTTCTGCAGAAAGCCTATTCGGCATTTCGGAGTTAATCTAAGGAATCATTCTATTTGCCTGTGTGGTAAATGTTCGTAAATAGATTAGTAAAGCGGGTTATGTATGTACCGGCTTCAATCATGTACGCTTTTTTGGGATGACCATAACAGTTTCGGACCTATACGAGGTTCCTCTCAGAAGAAATGAGTAATAGACCGCTATAATCAGAAATATCTTACTTCCGTTATTCATGTATTCATTGTACATATTACCGATACAACAGATAGCCGTAAACAGCACGCAAACCAAGTCCAGCTCCACACGAGCCTGGAGGAGTAAACGTTTTCTTAACAGAACGTTATCGGCTACAGAGCCACAGCCCTCATGGACACAACAACACACCAATATATCTGACACAATTGGTTGGGCCTGAACCGAGCGTAAGTAATATGTGTCCAGGGAAATAGGTATAACGAGGGAGTGCGCGGACTGCTCGCGCGATTGTGTTCCACAAATTACGATTATGCCAAAACTTGGGACGTTATGGCTTTTATCAAATTTGTATCTCACATCAACTAGAGAAATTGAATAGAATATCCCGATACAATATCCTAACGTTACATTGCAAATTGTATAATAAATCGTACTAGAATGATAAAGTTTCTAATTAGTAAAACAAATAGCAAAGAACGTAGTAATACGTACGAGTATAATGGATGTAAAAATCCCATGACAACGTTACTGAGGATTCAAATAAAGAAATTTGGTATTTATTTATCAATTAAGTCTGACTCAAAGATATCGAATCAGCAGAGACCAGAACCAATTCTGAGGCGATACAATTAAGACATATTTTTCATCTTATCAGTACCTACTAAAGAACAAGAATTATAAGTTCATTGTCGATCCCAAAACCATTTTAAAGCGAACCCTGCGATACCCAGTATTGTGCGGCAGCCCGCGCGTACACTAGTCCGTGACGAACATTTCGCTATACCAGAGGGGACACTACTGTTCGCTTTAAACAGACTTTAATCTGTACAATTTATAAGTTTTCAAAGATCCTTATATCAGATGTAGCCAAATTGCATTTATAATTCAATATGCGAACGAGACGAATTTAAAATAATGTTATTGTTATTACCGAAATGGAATTTGGAGGAGTGTCCTGACAAGCTTAACGTTATTACCCCAATTAAATGTTATTGAAATGCGGCCGACGTTGTGCGTTATGAAAACTTAAATAACGCAACTGTTAGCGTGACATTGGTTCGTCTTTGATGTAAGTCGTCGCAAAGTCGAACCCTTTTCATATTCTATCGGTAACCGTGTGCAGCGTATGAAAAATAAGTTATTTCTAAGACCACGTCATTTATAAGAAATCTTCAAATATATCGTCCAAACTATTCATAAAAGTTTTCGGAGAATCTTCGAATTACTTCTTTCAGCACGACCCTCGCCCCTTGTAATAACATTATCAAAAGCGACTCAATGCGTAGGTACATCGGAGAGGTGACTTGGCATTTCACCTTCAGTTTTTAAATTATTGTATTAAGGCGTCATAAGATGATATCATAATGTTGATTTTCGCTTGATGAAGACCGAATGCATCATAAATCTTTATTGCGATGTTCAAGTTTCTGGCGGCTTAAACAGCCACGCCTGCGGCCGTCCCTGGCCATCGCCGGGGGTATGTTCATGGAAAATACAAATACTGGTGAATTGTTGTACAACTGTTTGGGACTAGGGTCCTCCCTCTTAAGTTGGAGGAGATGGCTGATTTTACTTGCACTATCTAAACTTTAATGCACTATGTAATTGGCTTAAGTACCAATCACCATTTGTCACGACAAACTAATAAAAACAAACAAATAAAAACGGGGCGGTATTTGCACCTTCAGCGACACAATGATGACAATGTATGCACTCCAATTTGTGTGCGACGACACCCTAATATCAATGTGTAGCGTGTTTATCCAGTGATCAACGCAGGTCGACGTATTGACGCACCCTCCAAATACAGAAGTGACACATGTATAGTTAGTATCTGTTAAATCTATAAATTATATTTCTCAAAGATATATTCTACAAATGGAGCGTAACGCTTTATGAAGAAGCTATGAAGTGTGTGGTGCAAGCCAACGTCGGCAGCCCGCAGTCGAGCAGCCGCTCCACACGCACAGCCTCGGAACAAATTGTACTCTCCGATAAATTCTTTAGCTCGCTTAATTGGTGTGCCATAAATTGTTACAAAATCGGCGACGCGAGAGGTGTTATTTATTATTTTTTAAACGCATCTTTATAAAAATTAAAAGGAATATTCGAAAGAAGTATAAGCACCGGACAAGCTTTGTGGTAATTTATCACTTTAATTACGTACCTTTTGTGCTTGAAAAGAATATTTTTTGTGCATTATATATCAACTTCGTTTTAGATGTTGGCAAAATTGGTTCAAAAACTAAATAATATCACACTCAACAGGGACTTCCCTAATATTTCTTTCCCCTGTCGGCGTAATGCTTTACGCAAAGAAGATGAGAATCAGATACGTGGATATTCATTTAACAGTTAACAGAATAACATGTTTATAATTACGTTATCGCAGCGAGCGGGCGGACCGCTGCAGTGAATATCGAGGGCCGATCGTGAGATAGATCGTTTAAGATATAATCTGTTGAAAATTAAGCCTTCAAAATGTTAATTTATTTTCTTATGCTTTTTCCGACCGTTACCTCGTATACAATGTAGGAGAAATGTTTAAGCAAAGCTATTCATTGTATTGTAAAATGTGGACTCAAATAGCAAATATAGCCAAATAGCATTGCCAGGAGAACAATATGATTGCTCATCATATATGTAGGTCATCATATTATAGTATCACGCGAACTATATATACTTACTTATACATATAATCCTGTAATACAAACGACTATACAAATCGGAGTATTCCTGATAAGTAAGCATATCCGACGTAATTGTTTATATTCCGTCGTAAAAATTGTTCCGTCGTGACATATTTCAAGCACAAATAACGTTGTATAGGTTGAATTGATCTAAAGAAGCATACCACATCCCAATCATTTATTAGTGAAATTTGATTGTTCTATATCTATTTCTATTACAATACATGTTATACATATAATAAACAAGCATAACTCTAGAATTCAAAAACCACAACGTACTAATGCACATGTCGCCGACACTCTGTCATGCAAATA
>DWME01009866.1:0-10611 GCA_018244795.1 Parelbella ahira ahira | reverse complement strand
TTTAGTATTATGTTACATAAATAATCGTATTATTAATTGTAAGTGGTTTTTTGTGATCGTATTAAGTAATCGTATTTAAATTTATTTAAATTAATTAACATGTCCCAACAGAGAATTGACTAAAGGTTCGAAAATAAAATTATACAGATTTTTCGCGCTGTATGTTTGTATGTATGTATGGTCAACGTCTGCTGTTATTGTTCAACGTTTGGACGAGGGTCTTGTCTAATAAGAAGAAGGTATGTACATATAAGATGGGTCAGAGAAGGCACTGGCTAAATGCACCTATGTGCGGGTCATGCGGAGGAGCTGACCACGTATACCTCAGAGAATATTCTAGTAAGCCCGCGGTTAGCGACGTAATTCTTACTGACTTGGAACATCAAAGCTCTATTAAAAATGACTGTAGTTATTATAACTCAGGATTACTTATATGATCGGTGGTACCGTTTAAGTAATGTATACCGTTTATAGTTTGTACCACAACGGGTATATTACGAATCCCCCCACCCCAGCATCTAAAACTTTAAACGGTAAAAAACATTAAAAATACATAAGTATTTCAAAATGTTTGCACTAGTCGTCAACATAACTTACATAGCTTCATCGTATCACAACAAAAAGGTTATCCCCGGTAAAGTAGCGTGTTGAGTACAATGTACACAAACGGTATTGTCCTCGAAGTCAAAGGAAATGTTCTTGAATAATACTAACTAATAGAATAACTTTGGGAAGCCCTCAGCCCGGTGCAAGCGAGAGCGTGCAATTGCATCTAATGAGGAAAATTTACAAGATAAAACGAGTGATAAGGTATGACTAATTTGTTAATGGAATGTTACGTTGCCAAAGAATATTTAAGGCTTAGCGCTGATGACTAAAAGAGAACAAATTGCGATGGCGCTTATCAGAGGAGGCATTGTTCTGTAGTACACTGAGACAAGCTGATGTTTAGGATATACTGAAGGTAGGATAATGAAAGGCGAAAAGGAGGTAGATGGGAGAGTGTGCAGAAAGCTTAAATTTATCATCACCATCATCAACATATTCAGCCTATCCCAGTCCATCCCTGGACATAGGCCTCGCTCAATGAACACGTTAGCGTCCTGTCCTCGGCTTGCCGTAAAATTTATATGTGATATGTACTACAATGCTTTAAGGTGAATCTACATATAAATACACACTTAAATAGATACTCTTTTTTGCACTCCAATGCAGAATAAATACTTGTCATTACATAAGTCCTGGATGGGAACCGAACCCACGACCTCAATCTCCGCAGTCAGGTAAACTAACCACTGTACGAACGGGCCAGTAAAGTCAGAAATACATACTTTCCCCTTGGATACTGATACGGTTGTTCATGTTACATAACAATGTTCTCGTTCCTGCGGTTCATGTGACTCGTAAGTGTGAACTTATGAATTGGTCGAGCGATGTCACAACAAACTTTGTGACAGTGACGTCACGCGGAAATCTATTGTATTCTGTTTCAAGGTGAATCGACATAGTAAAAGATTTACCATCTGTATGTTATTGTACATATAAATAATAATATCATAAATGTAATCACTTATTAATAATAGTACTGATGTAAAGTGGGAGTGCTACACTCCTCTGCCTACCTGTTCGAGCTGAGTTATAAAAGATAAACAAAAATTCTCAGCGAAAATAATGCAATTCAACACCAAGTCAAAATTGTGAATTTGTCCGCTAATCGTTGTTAAAAATTAAATACAGTATATTAATAAGTATCTTTATTAACTAAAACAAAGTAATATTTAAACACACAGATAAAAAACAGATACATTACCAAAATGTTAGCCAACTTATTGTAATACGCAAAACGTAACATTTGTCGAGTTACTTAACAACAGTGTCAATATAATACAATAAATAACAATATCACGCGATTAAAACTTCCTGGCATACTGACTATCGTCATTGTACTGGGCGTACCCGCCCTTGCTGTAGTACCTCAAATTGGAATCATTAGCGTATACCTCTATAAGAAACTTGTAGCCTCTTAATATCGACGGACTTTTCAGTCCAACTGTTACACTGTTGCTTCCAATCCCGCCATTTTCTATATAAGCCTCGCCGTCCTTGTCATCTCTCATATCAGTGACGAAAACGGCGGATATGATCTCGTTGCCAGGTGCGTTGATGATGACGTCATCTGTCCGTGTCCACAGAGCTGGGTTTGCCTCCTTTACTTCGCTGTAGACCTTTCTGGATGTAGGACTTACGATGCCCAATCGAATATCGTTGCCTTCTACGACCGCTGACAGAAGAATGACAGCAAAACACGTGAATATTTTTACTGACATATCGATATAATCAGTAAACAACTAACGAAAAACTCACACGCAAATGATTGTTCCAGAAGCCTCATTCGCTTATATAGTGTACGAATTGGTCAACAGGACCATCAAATGAGATCATATTCCGCTTCTCAGTATCGTAATGTATGTAACGTATTGTATGTCTGTGTTTAGAGTCTTTTTATGGCGTGGGCTCTAATTTGTTAGATTATACCATCTCTGATTCATTGTGTAATATTCATTAGGCTGGTATTGATAGAACGACTTCTGTATTGTGTATCAGGTTTGCAAATGTATGTAATGCTGCTTACAGATTAAATATTTCTTGACGGTCTCGGTGGGCGAGAGTTTGCGAGTATGACTACTGATCAAGTGACCTTGACTAAGATCCATGGATTGGCAAAATATTAATAGGGTTTTCTAATATGAAATTCGCAGTAGTAACTCGGACTCTGGATTTGTGCCCAGTGTTGAGTAACACTCTTACCCCACGTTCCATGGTGGAATGAAAATCACAATTGGTAAATCACGAAAGTGTACTACGCTCCTTTTCCTATCCATTTGGGGATATACAGGTGTGATGTTATAAAAATGCATTGGTATAAGATAACCTTCAAAAATTCAGTTTAATTTTTTAGATACTGTGCAATTTATAGGAAGAGAGATCTGCATGTCGATTCACAATGAAGATTATAGTTACATTGTAATGACATAATCTGGTGACACCCTATAATAAGTTCACATTTTATTATCGTGAACACCATTCACAAAAACTCCGTTTTCCACGTAACATCACTAATATTTTGTACAAATACTTGGTCTATCGTATTCCGTGTATCTGTTATACAACATTATTCTCATAAACCTATTAGTTGGTAGACGTTGAAAATGTCATTGATGAGAGCAATATTCGTAATATTGTTTCTAATTTCGAAGGGAAAAACATTTGATTTGTTTCTCGGGTATCCTGACATTAATTCTCAATTGATTTACGAGAAAGTGCACCAAGAGAACCCAGCTCTATGGATCCGCTCGGAGACCTTCACCGTGAACTGCACGAGGAACCAAGTCATCAACGCCATAAAGATTATCGACTTACGAGAAGATAAATGGGGTGAGGTTTATATTAAAAAGGGAGGTATAGGGGAGAGATTTGTTACCATTGAGTTGGATAGTCCTAATGTGTTAAGGGGTTACAACTTTTGGGTGGCGGTGTACGCGATTGAAACCAACAACTTCTTTTACAACCATGGCAAGAAGTGATTGTATTGATAATATTATATATTATTATGTTACATTTTAATAAATTTTATTGTTACTACCCAAGTTTTGTCATTTCGTGTATACCTTATCATTTATCATATACACACACATAATCTACTTAAATGGATCTAATCAGACGATTTAGACCATTTTTTAATTTAAATGAGAATACTATTGAAATAACGATTAAATAATATCATTTAACTAATAACAAATGCCTTGTGTTTATCGAACCGACAGAGATATGGAGCGAGCAGGTAAGCCAGTGGAAAACAGGTGGATAGTGTAAATAGTAGTAGGTAATAGGTAGTTTAAATAGTCCTTGCTTATTATTATTATCAGCATTATCAATATTAATAAAAAATTAGAACAGATATCGCACGCTGAGAATACATTTACAAAAAATATCCAGAAGTTTTCCGACACGCTCTTATTCCGTGTATTTGTTATTATAAATTCTTGTCTTAACTCTAAGAACGGGAATATATTCTTGTTTAGAATTAGGTCATCATCGTCATGATCTGAATTAACCCTTTTAATATGCCACTATTGAACGCCGATTTGTTCTTAATATGAGCAACATCAAGGCCGTTGTCTACTAGGCTACCCAAATACGGGTTGACAAATATCACACGACTCAGAAAACATTACAGAGAATCTGCACAGGTTTCATCATAATATTTCCTTCAGTACATAGTCATTTATATTATTTTTTCCTTAATAAAGCAAATAGTTTTCTAAAAACTGGCGCGCAAGAGTTTGAATCTAAGAACTGCAGAATGGAAAGTTAAAAAATAAACTATCACCGTTTTTTAGTATAGTTTATAGCATAGCATAATTTGAACCATACGTTTACAATTTACTTATATATTGGAGCTATGAATGCTTCTACGAGTACCTATATCTAAACAATTAAAATAAATTGACGCGTGTTACTCAAGGAAAAACAATGATATTAACCTTTTAGGGAAAAAACTTATCTATTGCTCACTTGTATTGCTCACTTGATATAAGTATGTAATACTGTGAGACAAAGGCCTTGCGATAATATATCATTGTTTTATATCTTTCCTGGCAGGCAAGTGTCTCCTGAGGTATTTGGTCATCGTCGTCTATTGACAAAGGATTTGAAGGAGGAAAAATGAATAGCCCTCTTCTGAAGGTCTAAGTATTTTCTGCATTTTGAGATTTGTTAACGCTTGCTCTAACTATTACTGGACTCAGCGTCATGAAAGCTACACGCTTTGGGTCTTCAAAAATGTTTCTTTTAAAGGCGTGAAAGCTGCGGAAAAGCACGTAAGCCACGTGATGTACCAGAGGCACTCCTCTATGTCTATTAGATCAATAGCGGAGTGGATCAGTAACCAGTGGAGCTGTAAATGTGTAGACCATAGATATGTCAAGATAGAAAGTAAAGCTAGCTCGATTAAAACTCAACAGTCGTAAATTGTTATTTCACACTTCACATATTGACTCAGCATTTATAGACACACAAAGCATTTCAATGACCTAAGCAGCTCATTTGTTACATCTTTAAAATCTTAGTATCTTAAGCCTCGTCTGCATGAAATCAGGTTAGATTGAGAGTATGTTATAAAATGAAAATATGTAGCAAAAAAGGAAATATAAAATGCAATTAATTGTATAATGTAAGATTATCTAAGAATTATTTGTATGTTTTTTTAACATAACATGGTAATGTCAAAGAAATTTAGAGGTCAATTCATTGGATCTTAAAATATGAACTATGAACCTTAGGCCGATTTTAACATTCTAAATCAAGAGAGGTCGTATTCCAACGCTAATGAACAGATATACAAAAGGTATAAATCTTTCGAAAAAAAAATCGACGGAATCTATGTAGGTAAGAACAAATTAATTGTAAATTCGATTAAATTGCATTTTTCTTTATACGACACATTCATAAAAATACAACAAAGAGAACAAAATGTATTGTAAAATATAAACGCGAATTTTAAAACATCTGCATTTTATTTTTTGATCTTCAGTCGTCCGAATAAAGTATAAAATAATATGTAATTACTTTAAAAATAATCAGAAACACGTTGACAAAAATCCTAATGATTGCATAATTTTGATTTCTCACTCGCGTAAGGCACAAAAAGTGCATTCATGCCAGTGTATTGCTGGGTCAGTGAGATATAAAATACACTTATGGATAACGTACACATAAGGTCGCTAAGGTTTCGAGTTTCACCCAATGCTTTCTTCCTCAACAAATAATAACTTTGAACATCTTACACACAGTCTGCCACCATGTTTAATCTTCTATTTATACAAGAAACTGCGATTGTTTGTCGTAACGCGACTGATTTTAGATAACATTTCGACGAACGACCTAAATGCATGACGCATTAAAACACAAACACTCAAATAAAACAAAGTGGTTGTCACGGAACATCATGTAATAAGCACTTTAAAAATTTTCACATCGTTTATAAAGACCATTATTTTTTACAACTACGCGTAAATCTCTATGAGGAATCTATAACCAGAACCTCTTTCGCTCTTCAGTTTAATGTTGACGAAGTTGAATCCAATGCCGCCCCTATTGATCGAGGGTTCGGCCAATCCATTATCCAGGTCGATGATCCTGATCCCCTTTATCTTCTGATCTCCTGTCGGATATTCGAAGTATACCTCCTGTTCTCTCTTCATGAGGAATATCCCTGATGTCTCCACTGTTTTCTCGTATACTTTCCGGACCAAACCCGTCTGGTCGAATACTTGTCCGACCGACACAGTTCTCGAATACACTGTTGTAAGTGCACACAACAATAGTAAAGTTTTGAACAACATTTTTGTTCCTCTTCCACTGAGTGCAAGACTGTGAATGAGTAATAAATACGTGGAACGAGATGTAGTGCTGAGGTCAACTGACTCGTAGCAATGTAGTTTACCGGTAGGTTTAAGGACGGCTTACATAGCAACAATTTATACGAGTACATACACGATACTAAATATATTTTATTAATATGAATTTTGACTTTGATTTTCTTCTGTAAGCAGTTTTATAATCCTGCCAGTCTTTTTATTTATTTTAAGGCCGATCTACATTCCCAGTACTACATACTACCTACCGGTAGCAGTTTTAGCTGTGCATTGATCGAACAAACAGCCAGCTTCTTTTTATATTAGATTAAAAACAAAAATATTTTATTTTGTTTTTCCAAGAAAAGACAAGAACTTTATTTGCACTGGATAACGTTGCATATAATTAGTACATTGTGTTAATTACATGCTTGCTTATTCCGCTTATTACTCAATAAATTTGAACATGTTATAAGTATAAGGTAATCTTATATCGACTGGCAACTTACTCGTATTATAAATTTTCATACACATCGCATAGTAATTTTTTAAACGTTTTCATAATAGGCGGTAGTATTAATGTAACACGTTGTTATAAATAGGCTTTTAGAGATAAAACCACATTTTTATTAATATGAAATCATTATACATATTAACACCTGAATATAGGTATCTCTATTTAAAACTTTCCACGGAATCAGACCATTAATATACTTAGTTAAAGTTATATTTAAAGGTTATGTAGAGACGGAGTGCAGTAAAATAAACTCTTGTACAATACTTTTAGTAAACGCTTCAAATGAAATAAAAGATTTACTGTTTACGGTCCTGTCAAGGCTAGGCAAATTATAATCTGTGGCGAGCAGTAACGGAGTATTCGTCCATTACTAGAATAATCTAATATTAAGACATTGGAACATTCTTCACATCAAGCTGTTTAACATTAGCTGTCGCCACTTCTTACCTTATTAATGAGCATGCCATTTTATACTTTAAATTAGTATAGTAATATAATTGTACTGTACTATGTGCGGGTGTATTACACTCCTGTTCCTATTCCTTCGGGAATTACACGCATGATATTACGTTTTACGCTAATTATTTAAGTGTAATTCAATTAATATGTTTAATCCTACGATACTTTTAAAATGAACGAAACCTACTAATTTAACGATCTCATATATGTATTATAATGCTGGAACAAGACATCGCGGAAAACATATTTTAACAATGTATATAAGAAAAACGCAAATAAATGAATGAACAAGGATTTTTTCTACTATAATGTTATAGTAGGCAGATCTAGAACGAATGTTTAAATTATTTATTAACGGCGGTAGTGTCGGAGGACGGAATAACTACCTAAGCGTGGAGACCTTATATCATTATGGCATTAGTATCAACATTTTAAATAATAAATACACAATTTCAATCAATGAATTTATTATAATCGTATACGTACACAACAAACCACAGACAATTGTCACTACTCTCGTTTAAAATGCAAACACTTCCACCAGGAAACTATAGCCGTGGTTCCTCTTGCTTTCGAGTTTGATACTAACAGACTTTTGGCCGATTCCACCACCGACGATGTAGCTCATTCCATCGCCTTTGATGTCTTGAACGTTAACGGCCTTGATCAATTGATTGTTCACCGCATTGACTTCTATCACTTCATCTCTCGTCATGAATGGTAACCAACTCTTCTCATGCTTTTTGTGGTAAATTATTTCGGAGCCAAACGGGTTGCCAACGTTTAAATTACCTTTTCCATCAGCTTGTGTTGCCAGGTAGAAAACAAATGCACTAAGTAGTAGAATTTTCGACCTCATTTTTGATTGTTGTGTAGTAAATGACAATGTCAGTGTTTCTGTTTATTTATATACATGTAGACATAATGACCGACAATTTGGGTATTAGAGATAAAGGTTTCACAAGTTGCTGTTTAATCTATTTTTAATAAGAATGTATAAAATACCAATTAAAAAATAATTAGTCAATATGAAGTATTAGTATAAGTAATAGTAAGTTAAAATTTTAAGTAGTTTTTTTTTTTATTTAAATTTTATATAAACCTGATTAAACATTATTGAGTAGAGCAAAGAATGACACTCCTTACAAAAAAATTGACTAAAAGTACAGGAAGTTATATACACATAATAACTTACTTGATATTTCTTTTTACAACTTAAGCCGTGAAATCGTGAACCGTAAAAGATTCCCATTATAAAACACAGCCATGTAAACCAACTCTTAAAGGCTTAATAAACATTCATCGTATCAACGATATCAACATAGCCGGCCAAAGGTCATTTATTTCTGTACATTTGCACAAATTATCACTCAGTGTGAACTCTATGCCTTTGTAATACGAGCTATAATTTACGAGGTTTTATATGTAATTAACTAATGTAGCGATTTCTTCAAAATCTACCAAAATGTTTTTGATTGGCAGTATTTGAATTCGTTTTGGTTTTCTACTGCTCTAAGCGTAATATTATGCTACATAGTATTTCTACAAAAGGGCAACAGTCATCACACTGATCAGCACATTTAGTGTCCTTTTCAAATAGATGGCTCGGAAAACAGAACACATTTAAATCGGCAGATTCAAGACGTATTTAAAATATAACGTCACTACATTTATGATGACATCTTCGAGCGCCGTGACAAAAAAATGAAATGTGAGAATGACTGAAATGGAGCTAAATTTCAATTTTATGAACCTTAGTTTTTATTTAAAGAATCTGTTTCATTGATCTTATTTTTTTATTTGAAGGACCTTAATGCCTCGAAATTTGTATATTGACCATTATATCTTATGGTAGACAAAATATTGACTAAGATTTTGATCAAATTCGGTAAGGTGTGCAATTTTCTTTATTTCTATTTATGTTACATCAAAATAACCTTTATTACATAAGCCGCTATTGTTCCATAGCGCATATACTGGTAGGTATATACATATTATGTGTATATACCTTTCTCAAAATGTTTACCATTTTTATTAAAATTTGTATTATAGTTGAATTATTTTGGGCTAAAATTAAAACTCTACTGGTACTCATGTTAATTCACCAAAAATACTAGAATTCCTCGTTTGGTTGAAGAAGGGGGAGTATAAGAAATACATAAAAAATAAGACAATATAATATTCCACCATTAGCATTCATTGTAGTCGATGAATATAAATTAAATTGAAATCCTCTTGTATGTTTATACTTACTTGATTGTTGTGTTTCTTTGTCATTTTCGCAAGGAGTCTTTTTCATTCATTTTCATTTCTACTCGATTTCGATCATCTATATTTTTGTATTGTTTATCGCCTTATTTCTTATCTTCTGTTTGATCCTTAATTTCATCTTCTGCGGCTTCTACTGCAGATTCAGATTCGAGCTTTTCTGCGGGCTCTTCTTTGGGCTCTTCTGCAGGTTCTTCTACAGGCCGCCATGCCGGATTTTCTGCGGGTTCTTCGGCAGGCTCTCCTGCAGGCTCTTCTGCTGGTACTTCTTCTTTATTATCGGTACCCTCGTCATCATAACCATAAATATCTATAACAAAATTGTAGCCACTGCCTCGTTTGCTTTCAAGCTTAATAGTCACGAAGTCATGATCTACACCTCCACCCAAGATCCAACTGTTGCTATCACCTCTCATGTCTTGGATATCAATTCCCTTTATCTTTCCGCCGTCGGTCAACCGTATGTCGAAAGTTTCCGTTCTTTTTATGAAAAATATTCCCATAGCGTCAAAATTGCCATGATAGATAGGCTTCGAATCCTTTGTGAAATCTCCCACTTTCAAACTCCCATCGCCTTTTACTAACGTCGCCAGATTGAAGATGAAAATACACAGTATGATTTTAGATGCCATAATTTCTTATTTCTGCTTGGACACATGTTGTTCTATATATATACGCTATGGTAATGGCAAATTAATGGTTAAATTGTTTCCAATAGATAAGTTGATTGTTCTGTTCGTTGTCCTAATAAAAGATGTAAGTTTTATTGTTTGACAAAGAGGCTATCAAAATTATTTTGACCTCAATGATTCCAAATCTATTTGTCTCTAAATATCCAATTCTGTTCTCAATTTATTCATCATCATCATCATCATAAGCCTATCTCAGTCCACTGCTAGACATAGGCCTCCCCCAATGAGCGCCATCGCACCCTGTCT
Source organism: Parelbella ahira ahira (assembly GCA_018244795.1). Taxonomy (NCBI): domain Eukaryota; kingdom Metazoa; phylum Arthropoda; class Insecta; order Lepidoptera; family Hesperiidae; genus Parelbella; species Parelbella ahira. Next base: position 13 of record DWME01009866.1, on the reverse strand, counting down.
GCGGCTTGTCGCA
>DWME01009865.1:0-10612 GCA_018244795.1 Parelbella ahira ahira | reverse complement strand
CAAATAATTTACGGTCGAATCCCGACCACTGCTCGACCACTAGAATTAATAAATCTATCATTCATGACAATGATTTCAACATGACTTATTTTAACTGAAATCCCTTTCAAGATATTGCCTCGTTGTTATTATTTACACCGATAGATTACACATATATTCCTTTCGTTTCCTTTAAAAAGTAGGTATCAGAGACAAACTGAACATCAACATTTTTAAAGTAATTATTTCAAATTATTTTACTTATAATGTAGGGTTGATTACGTAATAAAACAAAATAAGTTCTAATATTTCAGTATAAAATAGCAACTTATTATTTATAGGCCACATAATTTGAGATGGGACAACGTGAAAGCAAAAAAGTGTGCCAAACGCAAAAGTATCACAATTTTACTGCATCCAGCGCGCACGGACAAAGTTTATTAAAATTTGTTCGTTTTATGTACCGAGTTCGGAACTTTGATTATCCGTAGCGGTAACAGGCTTAAGTAATACATAAAGAAGCCTAACACTGTTCTGCGGATCAAGCTCTAACTGGCAATTTCGGCATACAGCTCCACATTTTATAATTATAAAAGACGTAAACCTTACGTATTGTCACGCCTGTAATCCCGGAGGGGTAAGCAGAGGAGTGTAGTACATTCCCACGTTTCACCAGTTACGTTTAAGTCCCATGGAATAGGTGGCGAGCCTATTGCCATACACCGGGCACTATTCCAGATTAAGAATCACTATTAGAAATTTTAAATTAGAAAAATCTAATAGCACTCGACCCGGAATTTGAACCCAGGACCTGATCCTCACGATCGGCAGTCACGCTTGCAACCGCTAGAGCAACGAGGCAGTCAGGCATTTTATAATTATATATATATATGTATATATATATGGCTGTGTTTCTAAGAAACTTGTACTAAATATTTTTTAAGGATAATTTTCTAACAAGCTTTTGTTTAACTTTCCCTGTTCTATATTTTGAAAATCTACTTTGAACTACTCACCTACTGATTTTTCTGATATTGTTTTCATGTTTGGACGTGTTAATCAAAGAGTATAACTTTAGGTAGGTAAATTTTTTTGCAATGCTAACACAACCTCAAACATTTTTAAACAAGAGTTTTTTGTGTCTATAAATTCCAAAGCCGTATCGCTGGCAAAATGTGTACTTCATTAGTTGTTTTCGGTTCATCGAGTGGGTGTCTAGCCTCTGATACTCCTTCCAATTTTCGAGTTTAAATGCCCCAAGGAGTTTCGAAACAACTCCGACTGAATTTTAACTTCACCATTTTATTGTATTATAATCAGTCTACGATTGTCAAAGATCAAATTTGTGGCGACACGAATGCCAATCCTAATTTTTGTTTGTCATTGTTGTCTCTAGTATGTTTGAAATTATCATTCCGGGCTAGACTACTCTTTCGCACTGTTGACGCAGAAACGTTAAGTGTAACGACCTTAAGAGACGCTTCAAGATTATATGTATCCTTCCACATCGCTCATTTGCGACTAGAGTGTAATATATCAAAACACTATCTTTTTCAAAACAAATTCGTTTTTTTTAATTGCTGTCCACAACTCCACGATATTAAAATTCAATTAACTATTGTTTTTATAATAATTATAAACCGATGGAAGTAAATTATAATTCAACTTTTCCGTCACTCTTTTTCCAACTTTTTGGCAGTATTATTTCCTTAATATTATCTATTTATAACAGCAAAAATTGCGAAATGCATATAATATCACTGTTATAGTTAGTAAAATATAAATGTATCGTTCGCATTGTTCCCGGTGTCGATAGACGGTGGGAGCTTCGTCCGACCAACTTTAAATGGATTATTGAAGGCGTTGAAAATCGCCCGAGGCCGACCGCTTACCGAGATTATGATTAATAGAATTTGCCAGCTAAATTAATTAAGAATATATTGTCGCCGCGCCTCTGTTGGTTCGGATATGCGGTTTATGTCGTTAGGATTAAAATTGGGATCCTGTTAGTACAGTGGAAATTAATAAATAATAAACTTGATTTTGGTTGGTGTTGCGTGATATAATACGATAGACCGTTTTATTGTTCCACTGTTAGACACACGTCTTCCCTCACGGTTAAGTTGATCTCACTTTTCGCTGAAATTTTGCAGTATTATATATAAGATAAACCATTTCATTTTTCTGCTTTTATGAATTAGTTGTGGCAATAGGCTCACCACCTATTTTATGGAACTTAAACGTAACTGGTGAAACATGGGAGTTTACTACACTTCTCTGTCTACCCGTTCGGGGATTACGGGCTTGACGTTACGTTTTTTTTTAAATTAATGATATGGAATTGGTTGAAGAACCATATGAACAATTCGTAAGAAAGTATTGTATAACGTAATATTGTAATTTTAATTTAAATCTCCTTTTTTATTATCATTAGCATTACGATTTCATTATGATATGGGGTATTTTCCCACTAAAGGCATAGTTATACATTTACGTAACAGTGGTAAAGGCATAGTAAAGAATACTTTGCAAGGATATCGTTGGCGTGGTCGCAAAAAGCTGAGGTGTCCTATGTAAGTTCTTAGAATCAGTAGAGCTTCTCGAGGTGATTTGGGACAAAGCCTTACTATTTATTAGTTAGACAAATAATAAATATTTGTCGTACCTGAGTGATCAATATTATTATTATTATTACATCATCTCACCAAGTCCTTCAGTAGGCAAAGAGCAATAAGCGCCAAATGTCTCTGTCCTTACAGAGTCCTCGCTCCTACAATAATCATAAGTCATTAATAAGCACACAAGATTTATTGAGTGCGTGTTGTACCACTTCCTCTTAATGTAACACAATTAACATTATGCAATTAAACAATTATGTAGCTCCACTCAGCGGACCGCCCGTCAAAATTAATTAGAGAATTTTCATAGGTTCACATTTAGGCTGTTACCGGTGCGGTGTAAAGTGCCCCACAGTAATAAAATTTTGTTTACGCCTGTCTATAATATAATAATATTCTGGCAACGGGAACGCTCCGCGCTTCGGGGTACATTTGAAATTGTCTTATTATTTGGTTTTCAAGTTTTCCTTTCAGTATATGCAACATATCTTTAAAATTTCTAGAATATTTTGTCACTTATATACTAGATGATAACTATGAAATTATTTTATTCAACGTTTAATTAATAAATTCCTGTTTATAATATTTCGCTAATTTTAGAAAGTGAAAGCATGTTGCGCGTAGTAAATTGAGTTTAAAACTAAGGTCTATATATAAAAGTAACAGATTTGTGACCTAATTCGCAATCACAGTTAGGTATACAAAATTCAGAAGATCTAAGAAGGAACCAGCGACTTCAGACAGAATCTTCTGGTTGGAATATACGACCATCAGTGAGAACGTCAGAGCAATACAATCGTGAGAACAGTACGAACTCATTACTGACATTCTTTTTGCACGTTCGCAGTAAAAACAATTTTTACATGTCCCATGTAACATTGTTATGAGAGAATTATCATACAAAGTGAAGCGCAGATCAAGAAGCGTACGCCTTAAGCAAACAAAAGATGGAAGGTTGGCAGTGTCGACTGGTCTCCGGCCTCGTTTCTATCTCAACGTTTACACGAGGAAACAGTGTTTGTATAATTTTTTCACATTGGATTTCCGATTTTGCACACCGAGTAATTTAATTCGTGACTTCATACTAGCGAGTATCTATAACGTATGTTAATATAAAAAAGAATTCATTAAGAATCATAAAATGTTGGTCCCACAATAATGATTCATAAAGTAAACTTCGGATTTTTCAGTATTTAGCCCTAATAGAACATTTTTTACTTTGCAAATCATTTTAAGTGAATTAAAGTTAGTGAAAGCATATGTGAATACATCACTACAAACCGCATCCAAAACTATTCAGCCATTATTGAGATGTACAGTGCACAAACGACTAGACAAATGACACTGTTAAAAGTTTCGGTATTTTGAACGTGTTTTCGGTAGAAAATTTATTGTTAGGGCGGTGAAATTGTAAACGAGTTAAATTTTAATAGGAAATATGATTTTTCAGTGTCTTATTTAAGCTCAGCGGAGCCCAGCTTAAACACATTACTTTAATAAATAAAAAATTGTGACATTACAATAATACATTAATATTTGCATAACTCAATATGAAATAAATTGTTACGAGTATTCTACTTTCTGTATTGCTCTCAAATGCTTTTGAAAAAGCATATTAAATTTCAAGGCGGAAAGAGTTAACAAACTTCTGTGATTCATGGTTCATTTTCTGAACTGTTACTTTACAAAGTAGCAACGCAGTAGTTCTCCTGAACTTTACGCTTTGAAACTGAAAGCGGACCGTTCCTCGATTCAGAATCATTTAGTTTCGATCCCGCGAGAATTTGGAAGAAAATGTGTAGAAATTGAAAATTGCAATTCGATTACGATATCGGCTTGTGAAAATGGGTTTCATTTTGTAATTGGAACTTGGCAAGCAAGCGCACGGCCTATTCCAATTCCATTTTTCAAATTTAAATTTAAAATTGTAATCATTGCAATCGTGGACGTTTGTTCTGGGATTCTTTGCCTTAGGCGGTTAATGGTTTTGCAATTATTATAATGCAAAGGCCTTTTTGTATTTATTTTTAGTTTAGATATCAATTGACAGTTAGTTATAAATTCAGTTTGCATGGGATTATCCAATGTATCATCAAAATATAGGCATTATTTAAAAGCAGGTAATATGTCAATATCATTGTAGCGTTAACCCTGGGGAGTCATTAATTAGACATTTAATATTAGGTACTATTAATTTATATACGATGGCAATTTGCATACAGCTCGTCTGATAGAAGGGTGAACATAAAAGTTGTTTTTGGCGCTGTATGTATGTCTCTTAAAATTATTCATTGTGATACCTATATTTTGCCATATATTTTTTATACTGCCTTTATTTGTTTATGATTTATCTTTATCTATAAATGTCGACATTAAAGACGAATGTGTATTATTAATTAAATATTGGATATATATTTTCTAAACGTCAAGCATTTTGTTAACATGTGTTTTTTTAATATGTAAATGCTTAAGAAACTCAATAAATGTTTAAATACAATTACTATCCAATTAAATGCGAAATTAAATAAATATGTGTAATATTGCGGGTACCAGTATGCTCGTAAAATATGTGTTTAACAAAATATTTTTTTACAAATGACTGTTTAAGAAAAGAATTACTAATTCAAAAATAGAAAAAAATACGTCAGTAAGTATAGGGATGTGTGTAGGTATGTAAGTAGTACGCAGAACTTGTCTGTTTAAATCAAATATGAATATTGAATAGGAATTGTGCCGTTGAATATCGAACATCGAAACTTCGTTCGATTTCAAGGTCATTAATATCTAATGTTTTACTAAAATTATTGTACATGTTAATGTTAATGTAGGTTTTTCTATTCTTCACTTTAAAGGTATCATGTAATTTGAAAATACTTTTCTTAATAACAATGTGAAAACATGTTTCTGGTTTTGTTAACATAATTGTTCAGTGTCATGTATTTATTACCCACCTTCTGAAGTCTCTGCTCCAACACGCGTAGATAACTGGGTTCATGGAGGAGTTGACCCAGCCGAGCCACGTGACCACTACGTTCACGATTTCCTCGTGAGTTATACACGTAGAACATATCCCGGATAAAAGGTTAACCACAAAAAAGGGCAGCCAACACACTATAAACACACCCATCACTATACCTAAAGTTTTTGCCGCCTTTTTTTCCTTTGCGAATTTAGCGAGTTTACGTGACAGAGAAAAGTTTTTGGGCAAATGTTTGTTGTGAGCTACGTTTGTGAGGCGCGTCGATGACCGTGACAGACCGTTGTTCTGGAGGGCTGTTAAGGGTTCCTGGTCGGCATCATCTGGTGTACATGCACCATGACACACGTCGGCTCGCTGTCGCACTGTTCCACCACGGTGTATACGCAACGTCAGTTCTAATTCACCACTTGGCCTCATAACTTGCTTGGTTCCTATCTTTAACGAACGCGTCTGTATAGTAGCCGCACGATATATACGATAGTACGTGAACACCATCACAAATAACGGCAAATAAAAAGATATTGTCGATGAAAATATTATATATTCCAGGTTTTCCGTAAACGGGCACTTGTAATCCGGTACCTCTTCCGTGCGAACAGCACGCCACCATGCGATTGCAGGAAACGATATAGCACCGGAACAAACCCACACTGCTGCTATGAGGAATGCGGCCTTACGTCCGCTCATTCGCATCGGATATGTAATAGGGTCTGTGATAGCCCAGTAGCGGTCTAGCGAGATCACGCACAGGTTGAGAATTGAGGCCGTGCTAAAGAGGACATCCAGCGATCGCCACACGTCACACCAATCCACGCCAAAAAACCACGTATGCTCCAATACCTCGTACAGGGCAGAGAATGGCATCACAACAAGACCGACCAAGCAATCAGCTACTGCTAGTGATGTTACGAAATAATTCGTAGATGTGTGCAGATACCGTTCGCGTACGACCGCCAGAATAACGAGCATGTTCCCGAACACGGTAGTCAAGGAAAATAATAGCAGGAACGACACTAAAATGGCGCGGTCTTGGAGGAGGTTGATGTAATCGTTCCAGAGCTCGCCGGATTCGTCTGTGAAGTTGTAACCGGAGATGTTCTCGAATGTGGCATTGAATGCCAGAACAGCGTTGTAAGCGTCCGAGGGTTCTATGGAATATGCAGGCCCTCTGTTTATCACATCCAGTTGGCCTTTTGCCACCAGTATATCCGGTTCGGTCGCGTTCATATTTTCCTAATAGCTATTTGCCCGCTAGCGCCATGATGCGTGTTTATGTTTGCCCTGCTTTGCTCGCAGCCATTTGGAGATTACGTTCTTGGCAGGCATTCTGTTCTCGAATTCCAATTTCAGACACATGCTCGGTTGTCATATTCTTCAATCGCCCGAGTATCTGCAATCTGCACAGGTTTCTGTAACAAGAAGGAAATTTATGTGATTTATATGTGAATGCGGGACTTTAAATAAATTAACAAAATATGCTGTAGAAAAAGTCACATTTTCTTTCATTCATACATTGCTTAAATTATGATTGTTTGTTATCTATGTTACATACGTGTATCGGCATTGCATTTGTCAGTGCCAAAATAAATGATCGTTTATTTTCGCTAAATAATGATCTGCCAACTACTGTAATATATTCACTAGTTTATCGCAGCTGACATTAGCGTGAATTAAGAAAATGTGTATGTATATTCCATATGTACTCTGTGGATGAAAAATTATGATACAAGTTTTTTTCTGATAAAATACTCTTGAATAATGCTTTAGAAGAGATTGAGTTTAATTTTTTAAGTTCATTTTTATTTTAATTTATTTTTAAATGAAGAGAGTAGAACACCAACAGATAGAAATTCCAACCGCCCTTGATTAGAACTTTTGGAATAACACCGTTACTGGCTGTTAATTTGGTATGGGTTAGTAATAAGACTATTGACTAGAGTTGGTAACGGGCCTCCAGGTATTGGACTTTGAGGAACATTATCCCAAATAGATATTATATTACTATGACTACAGTTATTATAAGCTAGTGTCTGCCTTATTAACAGTTGGATCACAAATGCGTTGCTACTTATGTGGACTGAGGTGATCATCTATAGTATGCATTGTACTCGAAACTACACGATACGATACGAAATACAAGTTCTCATATTTACCCTACCCCTTCAGGGAAGTACAGGGTTGATGTTATATTAATTTGCAGGTAGGCAATCGTATGTGATATTACAATGACGCTTATTATAATGAACGTAAGGGTGATATTCCTGTGGATGATGATGAGGTACTCGTACATACATGTGGCACAGCGTGCAGGCGCCGTCATGTGGACGCGCCGTTCACGGCTCACAGAACACAATTCGTTTGATCTCACCGCTCGCTAATCACTATTTATATCTCGCCCAAGGACACCTCACAGTGTCATGTTGGGCGGATGGGAAACAGTGTTCTAAGTAAATTTTGTCATTTATTGCATTACTAGAGAATATTCTAGAACGTGTTTCATTTTGTATCTGTGTGGTATGTGAATAACTATCCCGAGTTAGTGCTATTTTATTGGATCTTTCAACTGGTTGACTAAAGAATCAAATTTTGAATACCATATAGGTTATCCGTTTATCCGTCGTATGCTGCGGCTTGCCTAGGCACGGTGAATTCTCTGGGTGCCTACGGGCAGTAGCGTAGGTGGCGCGAAAAGCCACGTCCAGCGTGGAGATTATAGGCAATAACCCCACAGGAAAGTCCTAAAGTAGACTTAAGCGGGCTGATGATAAAATATAGCAAATAGATGTGATAAAATTGTCACATATTATGTGAAACACTAATGTAATTAAGACGATCCTAATGTTTGTATTAAAATAACAATTTCAATTTTAATCTCTTGGTATGAAGATCGCTGGGCCAATTTGAAGGTTCGTCCTGAAAGTTCGAAGGGCGATGTGACATGTAACAGTATGCAGGCGCCGTCATGTAGACACGTCGGTCACGGTCCAAGGATCACATTACGTTTGATCGCACTGCTTGCGTTTATTACTGTTTATAAATCGTCCAAAGAATTTACTAACAGCCTACTAAGCAAACAGAAAAACAATACTTATTAACTACGATTGTGGGTTTTGAAGGAATGTGTACCTACCTGTAAAAAATTCTTTAAGAACGTGTTTTTCGTTTCAGTTGACTGTAATAAGAAAAGTTAATTTAAATAGTGTCATATTAATATTAATTCGAAAATTATAATAGATAATTATCATGGTATCTATAAAAAACTGCGCAGTAGTTAAAGTTAATACGAATCATAAATATAACTGTCGTTTTTCTTGAGGGTCTTCGGGGAATTTAATAAAATGTCAAAGAACTCTTCTGATTTTGTCAATTACAAGTTAGACGACATTTGCGTATTTTTCCCCGGAGTTATAAAAGAAACGGCGATGCGAGTCGAGCTTGTATTAGAAGTTAATTTATAAATCAGTACTTTAAGCTTATTGAATACGATATCTATCGATTTGACTTTCGAAACTGGGTGAATACAACGATCAATACAATGAATTGATGAAGAAATTGAATATCGGTCAAAGATTCTTCTGACTACAGTTAAGATAAATAATTGAATATTAGCAATGCTGGACACACAAATATTAAATAATATAAATGTATGATAATTTCAAGGGGTTGTAGGGAGCAGGGCCGTAGAACCTGATCTGTTGACTTCTAACAGACGCCTACTTAGATTTCAAGTTACCATTGTAGAAATGGTAATTCCGGTAAATCGGTTCCAGGCTACGTGCTTTTGAGTCGGGATATTGCTGTAAACAGCGCGAGCACATGAAGAAGGACGTATATGTACTCGTATGCAGGTCCGTAATTAGTTGAACCATACCGAAAAAAAGTGCTGGGGTTAAGCCCAACTATAATTGAGTTCAACTATATAATGCGTATCGCAATATTTTGTCACACTACAATAAAATTTCTACTACGGGTAGCATACGTGACTAGTTTGTGTGGGAATGAAGACATAATGTTTCCATCGTGGCATTGCTGCACGAGGCCGTGCGATGCGACGGAACTCGCCGTGGGAAATTCGCTACAAATAAGTTTGTATCCACTTATCCAAACGTATTCGATAAAAAGTTGGATACTGAAATGCACGAGCATACAATCCATATCTTTGAACATAATGAAACTTTAACGTTTGAGTATGGATATTGTTTTTGGAATTTTATGTTTATCTTTTCGTATGTAGGTATATCTCCTTATGTGTAAAGGGTTAGCAAATATATTGAACTTGGTAATAATAAATTGTCATACGCGTTGATTTTTATTAAACGGATTTATAAATTTTTTAAATAGTTCCTTAACAATAGTCAAGGGGTGTAATATAAATGTAAAAATATAATATGTCATCGGAAGGGAAGTTATAAATCCATAAATAATAATTATGAAAAAAAAGTGTTAGGTTGTAAGATATAATTTATTATAGGTTCGTTTTGTCGAGGTAATCGTGCTTGATCCTACACTACATGACCCTAACAATGAACTGAAATTATACTCAAACTCGAGGCCATTACTATTTAACAGTGTAAATGTATTTTAAGGTATACGGATTTTATAGAAAAAAGTGTTCAAGAAGCTGAAATGATTCTATCTGTGTTCTTAAGCTGAAGTAAGATAAAACTTTTAATGACCCGTTTCATCCACAAAGAGATTCAGGTTTTGTATAAAATTAAAGTTTTATTAAGTTCCTGATAATAAAACTTAAATTTTTGATGCCAGAGACGATGTTTAACAGCGATTACGTTTTCATTCTGTTCGTCTTTCTTTCTTTATAGATTAACGATGAGAGATATAACACCAAAAATATCATTTTGACTGAGAGACAGATAAGTTTTATGGCAAATATTTAATATTGTAATATTCAGTTATAGGTATGCTCTCCGATTTGGCAATAGCATAGAATGTGTATTGAATGGGTACTTGATTAGACTAAATTATAAATACACATAAATGTAAATATCTAACTGTAGACCACTAACAGTTGAACATT
>DWME01009864.1:0-10612 GCA_018244795.1 Parelbella ahira ahira | reverse complement strand
ATGTGATAAGCTGATGATCGAGCTCAGTGGCGTGCCATTGGTGAGGCCTATGTCCAGCAGTGGACGGAAGTAGGCTGATGATGATGATATAAATGATAAATGTATTAAATAAAAGTAGGGAATAGAAAATTTGTATTTAATCGGTCCATCTCATAAAAACCACTTATAAAGAGTATATAGGGTGTGTTTGGGGTTCTAGGCCGAGATCTTAGCCAGACAGCACCACCCCTTCCACCAGCCCGCGACGCAGCCCCCGCCAGCCTACAAGCGGTTATAGCATCCGCCGAGCAACCACGCGATGCCGCATCGCCAAGGAAGAAACGGAAGCGAAGACCGGTGCTGGTCTAGTCTCGGCACTATCGCTCCCTTCCTACCAATCACCCTCTGACAACCGTCACCGGGTGACCCCCTGCTCAACATTTAATCGTTGATAGACAGTAGCTTTTTCGAAATACTTTCTATATACGACCAGATGGAACAAGACTAGACTTACAATTTGATGAATTTCTGTACCCACTGTGTTATACAGTCGAAAGTGAGATAATACGTAGTTCTGTAGGTTTGATTATAGTAGCGTAATCCCCTCCGTGGATCTTTGGATCACAATTATATTAAACTCGACTTCGAATGTTGTCACGTCAGAGTACGGATCGTCTTCAACTTTAAATTTTTATATTCGTATCATTAATGTAAGTCCTCTGCGATTGATCACATTATTTGAAATACGGAAATCAGCAGGCCTATCAGCTTCAATATTTTCCTCGAAGAGACGAGACGCCAAGAATGGTTCCAAAATCATAATTCCGCTAATCTATTGGATTACGTTAATATATTGATATATATAGCTGTCTCAGCCCATAATATGTATCTACATAAGTCCGAACAAGTCTTTAAAAAACATTGCTTTTAAATGAAATACAACTCGATGTGTCTGGAACTTTCAACTTTCTGGAGATATGTACGTAGCTCCGCTTTTCTTTCTAACTGACTCGCTTAGTAATTTGTAATATCAAATCCCAAGATTCCAAAATTATTATTTCTCGTGACTGCTTGTTGATTTAAATTTATGGGATGTAAGGTTAAACTGACCCCGTTTTAAAGAATGTCTGGCCTGCTGACTTTGTAATAGTCGTGTAGTTACTATAAATCTAGAAAGATCTGAGATGTATTAAATTAAATTTTTAATATATGTTTATATATATATAGGATTACGAATTCTAAAGAGAGAACTAAATTATCTCATAAAAAATTATACGCTTAGGTAATCGGGCGTTAAATATTATTATTAGATATTATAAAAACATGCAATTTTAAGTTTTATGCAAAAATTAATGTTCAAATGTTTAAACAAAACATTTCTCATTGGTCATATCCATAGACAAACATCTCAAGATCATACGATATTAATGGATGGCAATTTTAAAATGGGTTACGCGTTCCTAACGACGAAGCCTTTTAATATTGACAGTTTGAGTATCTTTCGCTAGCGGTTTTTATGAAAAAAAAACTCTCGCAATATAAAATAGCGGTCTAGGTTACTTTCTTAGAAAACGATCTATGGCTAGTAATAAATGGCTTTTTCATCCAAGATTTTCCATTTGCCGAGCGATCTAATACCCTGTCTACGCACCGTAGTACCCATAAAATCAATAGATCTTCATACTCGTAGTTACTTCGATCAGCGATCGTAACCGAGATCGTGAACTAAAGGCTGCTACTTATATCTTCCTTTTATTATATACTTATAGAAGATAACAATATAACATAGTTCAACCACTACGCCAAAAGACAATACCAGTTGGAAGACTTGATGAATTTAGAAGTACTGTTAAATTTCAATAGCACATTTAATCTACAAATCGTCAAGTAACTGTATCTAATTTTAATAATAATATACCTATTAAAGAACACTACAAGAAAATGTACGTAAGTATATTTACTATTATATATAGAAAGCTTTACCAAAGCAGGCACTAAAGTGAGATGAAATAATAAAAATGAAGAAATTTACAAAAAACTTCATATTTTAAATAATATTTTAAAACTACTAATACGCCTATGAATTTAGGTAAAGAAAAAAGGCCATATCATTGCCAAATGTATATCTGTGTTTAATAAAAATTTAATCCATTGAATTCTCTGCAGAGACCTCTACAATTAAATTACTGCCCTCTTTTCTGTTTCTAATGATTTCAAGTGTATAACGGATTATTTGACTTTAACCTTTTTCAGTTAGGGCTCTTTCGGATTAGCGAATTTTCTGCGCGCTGTTCTCAGGCAATATTTCGGGCTTCAGTAAAATATACGAGTGCCTCTGTACGTTTGCCTCAGTGCGGTGCGCGTGCTGTACCACATTTACGAACGAACTCATACGCGCCGAAACTACGCTAATCTGACGGAACCCTTCTTCGTTATTGATCAAAATTTCCGACTGTCGAAAGAACATATACAAAGATAGATAGAAATATATTTGAGGACGCTATATGTTCTATAGTATATACCTATAGTAAAAGAGAGGGGACCGTCTAATGTTAAATTATTAGTCACCACAGCCAATAGATGTTAGACCAACTTCAACATACTGATGTCCTGTCTAAGGATAGCTTCGTATGATACTGCTTCTGAAACTAGAACACACCTGAATAGGTCTACACCTTCAGTGGCCTGCTCCATTAAACATTTTTTTTAAATATAGAATTTAAAAAAAAAATCGATAATTTTTTAAATGCAAGTTATTTCTAAGATTTTAGTGTATACCGCCATCTTGTCTTGCGAAGTTGCGAAGACGTTTGGATATTCGACATGCGTTATTGTCGCCGCAGGCAAAATAGCTCAATAGATGACAAATATAACACGTCACCAACACCAATTATGTGGTAAATTGTGCCTATTTAATTTTGTATTTTATACAACAATACATAATATATTATGTAACGTAAAAGACAGTAGTTGAATAGTTTGTAATCGTATAGTTAACGGTATGGCATTTATTTATCGAATCGACCACCACGACGACGATTGCGAGAAGCGAATTCAAGCGAGTGGAAATTTGAAAGATTTTTTGTCATAGATAATATGTAGTGATTAGGGAGCTGCCGGTAGCCACTGTTGGTAGAAATATTTAATATAAAAACATTAAGTCTTACGCAATATTAGACAGATGTGTTATAAATTATCTTAATGTATTATTACACACGAAATGCTGATAGAATAGTTATTACAATGTAATTGATAAGTGTTGTCTTTCAAATCTCTACTCGATACTAGTTCTACGAACATCAATATGTTTTCATGCAGTGTGTATACAGATTATAAAAATTGCAACAATTTTACACAAATTATATGACATGAAAAATTTACGACTAGTACCTAATACCTACATTTATACATCATCTTTTTATACCTAGAATTTAAAGTATGTATGTCTATATTTTTAGCTTTCTAAAATAACATTTTCTGGGCTTTCAACCCAATATGGCCTGTTAATTAACTATGAAAGTTTTTAATATAAATGTTGTTATTTGTGCAAACAAAACTGTAGAAAAATGCCAGTTAAATATATATGAAATGATACAAAAAAAACTGACACAGTTCATTAAGTACTATGTAATGAATAATATTTATTTCACACCTAAATTGACTAAAATTATCCTAAAAATAAATATTAATGTTGCAAATTTTACAATATTAGTTGTATAAGAAGTCCCCCAGTAAGTGCCCTTTTGACTTGTCAACATACACTTTGTAATTAGGAGTAATATATGAATGACACCCCAACCAATAAACCACAAACCACATTCCTCTAGGTTTAAGAAAAACTGTTATATCCAAAGTATTGTATCATTTTATTTGATGTCAGGAAACTATCCAATTTTTATGAACTCGTCACAAATGAACTACCTTTTTTTCGTTTTTACAGCTTTGTTTTCAAGCTTCCTGAATGTTAACAGAAATGAGTTAGAGTTGCCAGTGTATGGTATTATTATATATATTTATATATTTTCTTATATAAATATATTCATATTAAAAATATTTGAATCAATTTAAAGTTATCCGTAAAAGCATATATATTCTTCATTAATAATATCGATTATTCCATATTTTAAAAAAATGATGAAGTTACATTGTCTATTTTAAATGTACTCTTTTTAAATCTTAGACTACTTTGATTCCACACAACTTTCAAGTGCCAACTACTTAATCAAAATATTCTCCTAATTTTTTTTACCTACAAAGTATAAGTAAAACACTGATATTTTGCCAGTATTTAATATAATGGAAATACTATAATTTCCTCTTTATGTTAAATTATGTAGAGATATAAGATACAAATACCTGCAAATATAATAAGTAACAATTGAATATTTAAAATTCTGTACAGATACAAGTAATGGTTTTAAAAACTTTTAATCTGTCATCTTTGCTGTGTATATTATAATGTTTAAATATTTAGACAAATAGTTTACATTTGTATATAATGTACAAAATAAAAACTATGAGAAAGGTATTTCGGAATCTCTTTTTAAGTACATTTTGTATATACTAGCGCTTGGCTAGTCATGATAAAACTTTGATTGTATATAATTTATGTAAATAAAAGTCATATGTGAAAAAAATATTTATTCCGTCAATCATATAAAATTGAGACATTATTATCTATATTTATTGTTTAAAAGGAGCATTGTAAAGTTGTTTTCATATAAATTAAAAATGCGAAAAACATTTATGTTGTTTTATTAAGAAACAAGAACATAAACAGACATATTTACCAAGTTTTCTTAAGGACAATACAAGTTTCTATTATTTGTAGGATATATTAGATTCGATTGTCCACAAGAACCAAGTATGTTTAGCTGCAACCAATTAATATCTCATAGTCGTCAATAGTCTTTATAATTAAGGAATTTTCTTAAGTAAATAATGTCACAATAATGTATATTCTCTACACAGATTATTTAATTATTGCCATTGAGCTTAGTATAATCTCTAGTAAGAAAGAATTAGGTCATCATAGTAATTGATAGTAAAAGAAGTGGTTGGAAACTCTCTTACTGTGAGACAATGACTGGAATCAAGTAATAATTTAACAAACCATTTTCTATAAAAAAATCATAAATGTTCTTTAATTTAAGAGACAACTGCTGAATATCAATTAAACTTTCAATATAACAGCATGGCAACAAGAACATCATGAAAATCCCTAGTAAATAAAGAATTTTGTAACATGATAACACTGTAAGCTTTCTTACTAGTGTCCGACCGAAACAGATTTTTCATCCGAAACCGAACTTTCGGCCTCGCTCTCAGTTTCGGCCGAAACCGAAAGTTACTTCAACTGATTTTAAATCTCTATTGCATACTAAATCTACTGTATTTTATGTTTTCCATGACTCATAATGCAAAGCATGGTGTGCTATACCACAAAAAAATTTTACACATTTATTTGCATATTCTGTTTATACCGATAGTTAAAGTGAATTAATTGAAAAAAAAAATCATTAAAGTTCGTAACAAATATAACGTGTTGGAATTGCGGAGCAATTCTGAGCGTTACTATAAACATGGATATGTCATTTGTCCAGATTTATAAAATTCGGGATATTCATTTTATAATTTATTTCTATTAAAAACAGATTCATGTTTTTTGCCGAATGCCTGTGCCGCGAAGTTCGTCGGACGACGCACGATAATTCACGAACATGCGAGTTTCGGCGCGGCTGAAAGGTTCGGCCATTTTTTGGCAAAAAAAAGTTGCCTTCTTAAGACATGTCATAAAACACAAAAGATACAATTCACAGCAACTAATTATGATAGGAAAAGTCACTAGCAAATAAAAGGTCGCTTAAAAAAAGAAATGCTGGTTACAAGACATTAGAAAGTGTACAGGGATAGCAAAAGTTGCCTAACTACTTCATCATGTGCAGAACCGAAGGAAGTTTTTTGAAATTGATAGCCAAGTTAGTAGTCAGAGAGGCACTTTAAGAAGAACAAGAAGTACATGATATATCATTTTAAAAGGACTTCTTTCCCATCACAAATATAACTTACCATAATGAAACCATATTAACAAAAACACTATTACAATCTTTATTTAATATCAAATTGTCTGCTATTTGTCAATTAATGTCCCCCTCACCCTCTTTTCTGCTGTGCTTAGCGATGGAGCTTCCATGTGCCTCTTATTCATACCCTTCCTTTCTAACTGCTTCTCTATAATCCTTGCATTATTTGCATAACTGTCAGCAACTTCTCTTGCTTCAATTTCATCTTCCTCCTCATCAATAGTTGAAACTGTTACAGAACTAAATTTACCCATATTCTTAGTGTGTTTTGTTACCATGATCTTCTTTGGCTGTGCTAAAGCCACTTGTTTATATATGTCTGTGACAGCACTCTCTCCGGCTGACTGCACAAGGGCTCCGTTCATTATGAATACCACATTATTGGTGTGATCATGTTTGTAGTATATTGGTATTGCACATTTTTTACATTTCAACCTGTAAATAGATATTAATAATCATCCATTAGGACTTTAATCAATAATTTGTCTATATTTCTGTAATACTCAACACCATGCAACCTTAGTTTCGGACATTATTATAGTGTATAATATCCAACAAAATAGCCTTTACACATTCTTTAATATTTTAGGATTACTTGGTAGACGATAAAAACTTCACTTAGAAAAATGGTTGTATGGTTTCAAAAATATAAGTGGACAGTTATATACGTTTAATATATTTAAACTAAAGTAGACATAAAGACATTACAATCCAGAGAATTATAACACTCCAGAACAAAATGACGTTTAAATACCTGTATTGTCTTTCAATTCCTTTCTCGCGTTTCAAATAGATAGTCTCATCGGGGTCCGACGTTATTTTGTGCGCGTGTTTAGACCCATCGATGACCCTCGCACCGTCGGTGGGCCGCAGCGGCAGCTTGTCGATGGTGCAGTCCAGGATTAGAGACATTTGCCCGCATATACAGTAATAGATGTGAAGGGGCTTTGTCTCGTTATATTCTTCCTGGTCCTTTGTATCCGAGCACACTATTGATCTTGACACTACTTTTGGCATATTGAGGTAATTGTAGAACTCAGTATATTAAATAATTTACGAACTGGACAGAACTATTTTCAATAATTTTTCAATGATGTATACAGTATACACTACTAGTTAAACGGGAGTGTCAACTTCAATGTCAATAAAATACTAAAAATGTGGACCAAACGTTCAGCCATAGATAAATTACTTATTTAAAACAAAAACTAGAATAACTATATAGGGGAAACAGTATAGTTATTGGCCAGTTATGCGACCATACGATAAACGAAAACAAATTAAAAAACATGTATAATTTAAAAACAAATGAATGTCACGACATAATATGTTTCTGTATTAACGTATTTATTACACAAGATGTCTTAGATAAACTTTTATTAAAGATGTTAGGAATAATATGAACGTACAAATTTAAAACATAAAATCATATTATTTGGCCTTTTAATTGCAGTTACTGGCCCTAAGAAGCTTTAACAAAAAACAATGTTATATTAATATAGGAAGTGTACCTGCCTGCTCATTACATTTTTCTTTTTGTTTATTTTTAGTTTTTTATTTTTATTCTTTAGGTTAATTTCTGTTTTAAAATTTCTCATTATTTTATACCGTATGTTATGGATTGAATAATTTATAATCTATAATGATTACATTATAAATATAGCAAACACTTAAATCAATATTCATTGTAACATCAAACTAACAACTGCATAAGCCTAACTCGGTCCACTCTTGGATGTAGGCCTCTCTTAATGAGCGCCATCTCGCCTTGTCCTGGCCCCTTATGAATATGCGCCAACATCAAAATGTTACATTTTAAATAAATTCTCATCCTGTTTCTTCAGTAATATACATGATAATATTCTGCACATTAAATATTTTATTTTCCTAAATATTAAACTTAATTGGATTACATAAACTGTATAATCTATGATATAAATCTTGATCGATAATAATAAATAAGTTTATTTAATCTGTAGAATAGGTGTCATTTACTGTCAACTTCACACCGATTGTCTTTTATTCCACCGAACTGTGGTTTACTGCACATGTTCATTGATTTTTGTGGAATTCGGCGAAAGTAACGTGAGATCCTAACAAAAATGGGTGCTATAGCTAGCAGGTACCGCGTCTCAAACTCTGGACTCACAACCACTGATATTAAAAATATAGAAGAAGTCAGTAAACCTGAAAATCCTGGCACATTAGATGAATTGCATAAAAAAACCAAAGGTGAGTTTAGCGGACAATATAAATATGTATAACAACACGCGACACTTACAAACACTGTTAAAAGAATAATATGAACAGTTTTAATATCATTTCAGTCAGAAAATAGCACCAAATCCTGAACTGGTTACAGGCAAAAGTATGGTTACTTCATGATGTAATCATAGTAAGTACTTTGCTTAAGAGGCCGTTAAATAATTTAACGCAATCGTTGAGAGCCGTGAAAATAAATGTACTCTCTAAAGTCACAGATGGATATTAACAAAAATACTTGATCTTAATACTGTTAAGCAATCCTTAGGGAAGCTACATTTACTCAGTGATAAGATAACACGACCCCAATAAAATATCACTTGTGAGAATCTAACATGTATTGTACACAGATGTAATATCTATTGGTGGCAATATTTCATAAAATGTGATCTTATCTTTGTATATCAAACATGTGCAAATGTGGGTTTTTTCTAATGAATAATTAACATTAATTATGAAGGAACAATTTATATATACTGAACATGATAGTAAATGAACAGAGTGTAAATCAATTAGCAGGTTGCTAATCACTAGAGCATTATTGTATTTAATGGTCTGAAGCTGTTATTATACTTCTAATTGCAATTGTAAAAAAGCCTATTTCTCTTTTATCAATTCAGGATCAAAAGTGTTATTCAATATCAATACTTATAACATAACATACCAAACCTAACATCACACCTGTTTCTCCCTAAAGTGGTACACAGAAAAGTCTAGTACTCTCATAGTTCCTGTTGCTATACACTGAATACAAATATAAACACTATGCTAATATTAGGAAATTCAAGTTAGAAATACTCGATAACATGAGACCAAACCTTGGATCTTCTACTTAGGTACACTGGCAAGCTAACCAATGAGACAGTCAAGAAGCAAGTCTTAAAGAGATTTTTTCCTTCCAATACCCACAAAGATGTAAAACATGTTGTTAATAAGATTCAACTACATAATTATACCCTTTCAAAACTAATGACTTCCACAACCATGTCTATAGAGATACACTCTTATGAGGGTGGATGTGGCATCATAATGATGATGACTGATAGTTCCTTAACTAGTTTTTATTGACTGCAAATCTTTCAATGTTACTACCAGTTGAACTGTTAACAATATTGTACATTGCCACACAGTGTAATGTTTTTGATAAGGTAATATGCCTAAATTTGGCATTGTATGAAAATCTACAATAAATTTAATTTGATAATTATGATATAAACCCATAATTTGATAATTGATTAATTATTATTAAATGTATTTATGTTCTTTATTTGAACATTGTTATTACAGATGTGATGCCTGTCAACTTCGAAGGTGGCAAGCTCATGGTGAACAAGGGGATTTCAAATCATTTCCAGGTAACATTTGAAATTAATGGGATTAGGACAAATTAGGTGATTAATTGAATGAACATTTGTCTAAATATATTGTTATTTTAACAGAGTTTTGGAGTTTAATACTATTTTAATTTTATTTCAACATTAATGTAAAGTTTTATTTATAAAATGTGTATTCCCACAGATGTCTCATACATTGACAATGAGTTCGGCTCAAAATGGCTACAAGCTGGGAGCCACATACATAGGCACCAAGCAGATCTCACCGACGGAAGCCTTCCCTGTTATACTGGGTGACTTGGATCCATCGGGGAATGTGAACTTCAACCTCATCCACCAGCTGACCCCGGAAGTCAGGCTGAAAGCTGCTGCACAGGTTAGGCAAATATTAAATATACCATAACTGTCAAAGTAGTATTTCATTCTTGCTATAAAATTACTATAATGAATGAATGATGTATATTTTTATAATACCTAATACATATTGTAATATAATTTATAAAGTTCTTGTTGACATCTATTGTGTCTCTGATGGGAATACCATCAGACTTAGACTTAGAATATAAGTACATAACAACATATAATTTTTAACATAATTTGAATGAATATTATGGTGAGCAACAGGTGCTCACAGTACATTTCTTAAAAATGGTTTCATATTTTGGTGTCTTGTATTTATTTGCTTAAATGTAATACCTTATGTGACCCTAATGTTTTTTTTATTTACCTTGTGTCATCTAAAGTGTATGAGTGCCTCTTGCAATGATATATGTAAATTTCTACTCAATATGTTGGAGTAAGATCTGCAAGGCTAAATACTGCTGTTTACTATGGTGCACTGGCTCCTGCACCTGCTTTACCATAAACCAATTGTTATTAACGTAACGGCACCGGTTACCGACTAGCTTCCTGTATGCGACCATTTTGGTTTTTATTCATTAAAACATTTAAAAT
>DWME01009863.1:0-10612 GCA_018244795.1 Parelbella ahira ahira | reverse complement strand
GTGCGCGCCATAGATTTGAACCCAGCACCCCCGGAGTGAGAGGCTGAATTCTTAACCATTAGGCTATCACTGCTTATAATTTAATCACATAGATCCTCACAAAATATGTATTTCCTCATTAAAAAAACAGTTTTCACAATCTCAAATAAATCCTAAGAGAAAAAAATAATAATTACCATCTGACAATTTTACTATATTCATCAAAAACCTAATTATTGTCGTGCAAAACTTAACGAAGTATCTTATTTAAAATTAATATTTAAGTGTGTAATTCACATATACAGCGAAGAGAAACCTATCGTTACGTGAAATGAATCTTTTTTTTATTTCAAATACTATGATAAAGTCAGTGCCGAACATTGGAACTATATCAAACTTATAATGATCATTTATAAAATACGTAAAGCGAAATCTATTTCCGAGACCACATTATCCCGTACAAGAACGCGAGAACCATACGAACAACAATCAATTAAAGCACAACCCCCAATCCAATCAGAAGAAAGTAGAATCTTTTCCAAAGGAAAAGATAGAATCGATATGACGCCATTACAGAACGTTTGCAATGGCTATTACGTATTCTGAATAAACAAATGTCTCTGAATAAAAGATTGAATTCGCTTACTTCGAAATCACTTAGTTTTGAATTGAAAATTTATTATATTTATTATGCATGTCGTCTAGAAATTCCAATTTGATGTTTGCTTCGTGGTGAGAACAATTACTGGTAGAATTATTACTAGTAGTAGTTATAAATCCATGGCATACTTTCATTCGTTAGTTGAAAGGTGTTGTCGTTATAAGATTATGAGGTTTCAGGTAACTAACTGTACAGGGTGAAATTATCTCTGCTATCGGTACCCATGAATAATTTATTCACAAATTGCACTGCGAAACTAACCAATCCATTGCTATAAGAAAGGTCTTTGAAAATCTACAAACGTTCAAACTATAGTAAATATCAGTTTTCCGCGATTTCATTTGCAATAAAATAAAATAATTCATTTACGATCAGTATTTTGTCCACTTTATCATTGTTTTATTAACGTTATGGAAAATTTAATATAATATGTGCGTTAATTATAAATAATTTTATAGTATATTCGTGCTATTTCAGATTTCATTCCGACCATTGGAAACATGTCCAAACATCTACAATAATGGTAAACAATCTGTAAAATTCTAAGCGTCTGAAATTGATCGGGGATCGAGTACATCCCAGAAGATTTAACCTTCGCACACCCAACATTTAACCTTAAAAGGGAAAAAACGTAACGAGACAATTCAGTACAGACGCGCTAAAAGGCTCTGCGAAGGCAACCTTCGAAGAAATTTAATAGAGCCTTGTAAAAAAATTAGTCGGGCTAAGAGAGGTCGGGAAAGTTGCAAGAACAGAAATGATTTATGGGGAGAACCCTACGGGGTGCGAGTTGAAATCTTCGAGATAAAATTTGAGAACAATGTTAAGGTAAGAGCAATGGAAAATACCTTTGATAATGAATCAGTTTCCGTCGGGGAAAATATGGAGTATTCTTGGGAAGCTTCGAATTGTATGTCTGAAACGCTTTAGTAGCTTATTGGCAAATATTTTTATTTCAATTCAAATGATTTTTTTGTCATATTTCACAGTATACCTTTAATGTGCATAACAGCAACCTAAACAATTTCCATACAATGTGGATTAGTTAATTTGAGGATATAACCTTTACTGATGACGATATTTCAGCAAACTCGTTTCAGCGATATTTGCATGAAAACATTACAGAGAAAATGAATGGGAAAAGTACTTAATTAAATAACAATAAATATTCTCTTTACCTACATAAAAATTAAATGAAAAATGATATTTGGCATACAATTAATATGAATAGTCCTAAAATCGTAACTATTTATAACACAAGTACGTAAGTGGTTGGATGCGAAGAGCTGAAGGTCGAGCTCAGTGGCGTGCCATTGGTGAGGCCTATGTCTAGTCGTGGACGGGAGCAGGCTGATAATGATGATGATGATGAAATAGGTACGTAGCGGCTAGTGGTAATAATCAACTATTGCTCTTTAGCATAGTTCAAAATCAATCGTAAGAATGATAAAAAACATCATTATTTTTATTACCATCATCATCACATCGTTTATCTTTCCACTGTTTGAAACTGGTCTCGAAAGGAAAAATTTCAGACTGTCTATCTCAGTAGAAAAGTGCAGGTCAGCGGATTTCACAAGCTTTGAAAACTTTGCCTAGAACTCTAAGGCGTGCAAGTTCTATTTTACCTTTGCCTAATCACTGCTGCTTAAGTGTCTCCAATGTTTTACTGCCAGCTCATGTTAGGCGGTTCAGTATCAGTGTGTGCTAATGTTGATCTGATTAAATTCTTTTCGAAATCAAGCACGTATTGATCATAGATGAACATGCTTTCCAGGAGTAAGTTGTAACATATATACACAGTACTGCTAAGAGGAATGAATGGACAAAATTAAAGCACTGGTCAGAAAATTATAGGACAATGATTATTGTGTAGGATAATTTATTACTGTGGAACAATATTTCATTATAATCCAAAAAAGCAAGATTCACTACAACACTATGTACAGTTAAATATTGCTGGATGAAATCGGATGACTGGTAAAACAAATTCTCGTCCTTTCCCATTGTTGTAAAAATATCTAACAGTACAACGACCTATTAATACTTCTTTCTGTATGATGTTTGTATAAGACCGGGACAATACAGTAGCCACGCCTACAACCAAACAAATATCTGTATCCAAAACAACTGTTTATTTAGGATAGCTTTTCGCTTTGTCTATTTGATGATTGTGCGTGGACTTTAGATGGACAGGTAAAACCAACACGTCCTGTATTTTACTACATATCCCCATACTTGTTGTTGTCGTGGATTTCGTATTTTTAGTAGTTGGCATTTCTTTTAGCGACTCTGGAGGTACTGTATTGTAAATATAACGGACCATACACGAGATATTTTCATTTTACGATATCCCAAATTCATAAATACATAATATAGTTAATACATAATAGCGCGTCCAGACCTTCGTTACGGCATCATCAGATACAAAATTCAGACAGCGATACGAATCGGGTATAATGGGGAAAGTTATGTACTCCACTAACTTCACCACCCCGATAAGGTATCAGTTTCATAGCAAACGCGAAACGCAATGCGAGCACATCTGTCATATTTCATAATACATTCAACTATTTTAGACAAAAAAGCGTAACATCAGTAGTGTGCGGGCGTGTAGTACACTCCCACGTTTCACCAGTTACGTTTAAGTCCCATGGAATAGGTGGTGAGCCGTATTGCCATACTCTGGGTACAAATCTAGACTCCCAGTCACTTCTAGAAAGTCTAAATTAGAAAATCCAATAGTACCCGACCCGGGATTTGAACCAAGGAACTCTCGATCGGCTGTCGCGCTTATAACCACTCGACCAACGAAAAAGACAGTATTTTAAATCAAGGTGCCAATAATTCGAAATTCGCCGCAGTTCACTGTCGTATCAAAAATATGTGCCTTTTTCAGATTAAATTCACTAGTTTTGGATGTAGGAAAAATGCGTGAGGAGATTTGCACTGCTTAAAATTTTTTATAACATGCTATGAGGATTGTTGAAGATAACAATTTGCACTAGGCCAGCGTGGTACACAATGGCCTTACTATTCTAATCTTCAGAAGAGGTGCCTGCCTTAACTGATGATAACAAATACTATTTATCATTTTCCGTTTATTATATTAACTCTTGTTTTATTCATTTTTATAGCTTATAGCTGACCTTATCATAGTCGGGCGATAGGTTTAAGTTGACCATTATTTTATGGAGCCATACATTATAACATTCACGTCAAATAATTTAAACATATCCCACGTGCTTTTGAAAACGAATGAAATAAACTTGCATAGATCTGCGCCCAAACAGTGCACAATGGAAAGTAATGGGCGTTGCATAAAATATATATAAGGTACTAAATTCGATTCAGTTATTATTTGGACCTCACAGTTCTGGAGTAAAATTTTGGATCCCAGGATCACAAAGACACTTTTATGTGACAGCTAAATTCATAATCATATTAATCATATTAAGATTTCAGCATAATAATCAATCCAGCTTAGTAGCCATTAAACGAAATATATCGTCAAACAAAAATAATTAAGTCGCACATAACAATAATATCGTAGTGCCAACAACTAACATAACCCATATCGTTCCCAGCGAGCCTTAGTTAAATTAGTTTGCCCATTATCAAGACAGGGATGTGCAAAGTGAACCGGACGCTTCAAGTACCCATATCTGTTTACTGGTAAATATGACATCTAGTACAACCCTGGGTACCACGCCAAATACGTCCCTATGGAAATAAACAAAGGGGTTGAAATCGGTTGCGAAACAGGATATGCTTGTCGCACTGCAGGCCGCGCCTCGTGTGTGTCCCATCGTGAGCGGTTAGAGATAAACGATGTTTTCGCGTGAATCATACACTTCATCTTATAGTGGTAGTGAAATATGTGTCAATTTATCTAGTTGTCATGACGTTTATATCCTCAGAAGAAACAATTGAATTAGTGAAACGTCCTAAGAAGATACCTTACTTGAGCTGAAGAGAACTTACTTCAAAAAGGAATGAATATAATAATTTAAAGTTAATTTAACTTTTATGGAAATTTCACCCTAATAATTTGATTGTATTGTTATTAATTAAGTAATGATAACCTAATCGCTTAGAATTCAGTAATCCACTCCGGGATTACTGGGTTCAAGACTTAGCGCGCACCTCTTTACAAAAAATGTGCCTTTAAAAATCACTTGTAATATCGGTGAGCGAAAGCATCATGAAGAAATCTGCACATCTTCGAGTTATCCATAATGTTCTTCAAAGTGAGTGAAGACTGCCAAAAGAGATCTATGTAAACAGTGGAACGATAAAAAGTTTGATGATAATGATCTGTAAATTTCCCTTTTTCTGCTTTTGTCGAATTGTTTTTATTTATTCTAATTCATCGCTTTCATAGGGACAAGTGCATTATGATACTGATGCAAAACACGACGCGGACTTCGTTACACACAAAATCGGTTTCCAAACCACCCAACCGAGCACGGTCTACGGCAGAGGTCATACATAAATATCATAGCAGGATATCTTTTTTTCAATAAATAGGTAACTGAATGAACTGCAGCGCAAACAGTTTCTTTTTAAGTTTTTCAAAATAAGAAATGAGCGTAAATGATGATGATTTTGACGAGAGATGTTGCTCAAGTATACTTAATTGTATGCATGCTCATTGTACAGACGTGTATTTTGTAAAATTTAAAATAAGTCAGATATAAGTTCTACTCGATACCAGTCAAGCACGTTTTGTTCTAAATTACTGTGACTGGTACTAACTCATTTATATTAAACTGCGGGTAGTCTGACGAAGTGTTCTTGTATCAGAACACGATTATCTTATCATGCAGATATTATCGTTTACCGCTTGTAGTGCGTCAAGTCCGGTAGATGCGACTAGAAAATCCGGTTTCCGACGGGATAAGATTGATTATCCTACAGGAAGACTACTAATGTGTTCTTAATCCTTTATGACTATTTACGTTATCCAAACATTGGGGTAGTGTGGGTGGACGTTCCACGCTTCCCCAATCGCCAGATCAGAAGTGAAGCATAAAAAGGCTCGTAATCAAATATTCCCGTCAAAAATCCTCGTAGCAAACAAAAAGTTAATCCAGGTATGAGATCCCAAAAAAGCGTTTCTCGTATTATATCTGTTAAGGATGATGTATGAGATACATTGTGGATAGGGGAAGAATGTTATATAGCGCAGGGATGAAAACAAGGGGGAACCCTTATTAACGGCATGGAAACTTGTATTCCCTGGCGGGTGCATTGTATCCGTTTATGAAATTCTAAACAATATAACTTGTACCTTTTGACTTCTCTGGATACTATTAAAGTCGCGTTGGTTAGCTGTCTCTGCAACTTGGAGAACCGCAAAGATTACAAGTGTACAATTATCTTGGCCGAATGTTGATATAAATTAAAAAAAAACTAAAACCGTTTTATAATGCTTAAAACATACTGTTAAACAATTTTTTTTAAAGTGGAAATATTAGGTACGTCTTTTTAAATACGTATACAAGACACGTTATTTCGTACTAAAACTTAGTTCTAATTTCCATGTATATTTATTGAGCAATATAGGGGTGCACACTTTTACTTTAATCTATTGCTTTTACTTTAACATTGTAAATGCGAAATTGTCTTATCAACAAGTTTTTAAATGAAAAGCCTTTGAATTGATTTTGATCAAGTTTCCTGTGAAGTCAGAATTCTGAGATAACACACAAGTAATTTTTTTATCAATTAAGTTGTCCTGGCAGAAGGAGGAATCACTTACAAATAATGTTTTCTTGACATAAACAATTAAAGAAATGGTAAGAGAGCTATGAAAAAAAAAACATTTTAAAAATATTCTCAACTATTTTACATACGAAAGAAACGGTTTCAGTTGTTGGTTGCAAAGAGGTAACTTTTTGTACATATCGTCATATACTGTGAGAAATACAGATTCCGAACAAACATCAGAAATTGTGCTTAAATATGTTATTACTATACGGCGCTTTGGAGATTTACTTACACGCTGTATAATTTATATGAGCATTTGATATTCGTACTCTGTCTACGTTTTTAAATTATTACCCATTCCCTTCACCCCGTATTCCAAGGTGGGATCTGTTAAAAATCACTTCAACGATCTCAATGATTATTCCTATCTCGCTTGCCAGATAAGTTAAACGCACCCATTTAAATTGGGGCCATCTATTTTCGGTATGTGCACCATCGTTCAAGGGCAAACGGAAGCGATTTACAAGCGAGAAAAAAAAGAAGAAACTTTAAAATGAAGTTTCTTTCTTTTAAATCTTCTTAAGAAATATAAACTCCTTCTGTTAAATACTCTTTAAAAGAAAGAAACGTCTTTTCGAAAATTATCTATTTTGACGTTCTAAAGTTATATGAAATAAAGTAATATGAAACGGTATCTCGTTTTCCATCAAATTATTTCTTGCAGTTTTTTATAGCTTTAGTGAAATTATGATAATATGAAGATTTTTCATAGCCAAAAGGATGAGTTTTTATATGTGCTGTCGCTATAACTGCTACTCTGTTAATCTTACTTAACTGAATCTGAATTATTTATTCTTACTTTTTTAAGTCCTTATCGTTTATTCGAATTTTATGGATAGTCTATCAATGTCAATTACGGTACAAATGTCTGTAAGTGTCTACCATTTGTTATTTGAAAAGTATCGCGAATTCGAATTAGACTTACCAAAAGCCTATCTTTCGCCGATACATTTTTTAAAGTGGCCGCTGACTAGTTCTCTACGTATTCTTAAGCTAAAAAAATTATAGCTTACCGTTTATTTGCAGGTTGTGGGACCAGACCCTAAAGTGCCTAATTCAACTTTGCGAAGATAAATTCCCTGCCAAGTTTTAGAATATATCCGGAGACTTCAATCGTTCCAAACTGAAGTTAATTCGAAGATTTCGCTTCGGAAAGTGGAAGTTTTAGTTTGGGTGTCGTGCCGTGTCAAGACCAAGCGTGTCCAATTAAGGAATTCTTCAGAACCCTCTTGCCACCCGAATTTATACAGGATTCCTGAAGTTAATTCCCGACTCTCAGTGATGTGTTATCAAGTTACACCAGTCAGGAATTTTCTCATTTACGAACGGATTAAACGTCTCCATTTCAGAATAAAACATCCAAGATGTTCCGCTTCTTAATTTAGCATGTTCTAGAGGTACAAAGCACAAGGAGTTAGGTGTCAATTTATTGCATTTCTTCTTTAGACGTGTATATTTGAATATGAGACGCTTAATTGTTCAGTCTTGTAACAGACGACGAACCCAATACAGTTATGAACAGCTCAGTTGCAATGAACGTTTAATATTAAGATTGCATATTCTTTTACCTCATTTCTGTACAAATAACGTTCAGTGATGTAGAAACTCAAGATAAAAACATTGTAGAACTCACTGAAAGGACTTGGAACATTCCTACGTCCTTAATGGCTGTTCTTATTAAGGAATCTTTTAGTTAAATTTGTGAGAATATCTTCTTTCAACATCTTTTGAGAATTTTCTTCGTATCACAGTCATACATTATATCATATTACATTTTCCGGCGCTCATCCGGGGAGATTATTCTTTTTTTGTTGCATAGGTTGACATTCAGACATAATGACATACAGATATTTGTATTATAACAACAGACCAGTCGCTAACCAGATGTTAACTTCGATGGGGTTTTTGAAAAACCGCATATCACAGCGCATTGAAAAATATATTTCACTGTAAAATGTTCTTTGGTATGTAGAAATCAATTCAGTTCAAAACAATATTTGAAATTTATACAGAATTATTAAGACTTTGTTGATAATTTTTGTTTCGGAACGATGAAACTTTTAAATTTGGATATCCGAGAAATGTACCAAAAATAATCAGCCTGTAATTTTTGATTATTCGTTTGTTAAATTGACAGACCGTTTAAAAGTCGCAAAGTATTATATTATTTAAGAAGTGATGATCATTTGTAACAACAAGCTGCAATCTATTTTATATATGACTATGCGCAGTAAACTATTCCAAATAGTTCAGAGAGTTACCGGTGAACCTGAAGACCAATATCGAGCCACGGAAACATTTGCGCTGAAGATGCGGTCGTTTTTACAGAGCAAGCATACGAAGTGGAATGAAATGCTGTTTCAGGTATTCTGAAAGCGCTGTAACATAGGGGTTGAAGACGCAAAAAGCTCAGCTTCAGAATCGGGAGCGCATTACCGTTCTTTAAGTTTAAGCGTGATCAGTGATAGGGGGATTAGTGATCACTTGCTATCATGTAGTATCACGTACACTTTTAGGCTTGCGAGGGTTTTATTTATGGATAAATAACAAATAAGCTTTATTGCCGGTAAAAAAAAACAATGCGTATGATAGAATATGCTACATTTCTTGGCTAAATAAATTATTTATTCAATGTTACATCACAGTTATATGTTCGTTCGTACTGATACGTTCGTATCTGATGGATAACTCTAAGTGATATTTATGCATAGTTGGGTTAGAGAAGCCCTTGGATAGTTTTAAAGTCACCTAATAATTCTGGCTTCAACACAGCAGAAGACTTGTTAGCTTTTAGCCAGTATGTTGTACTAAATGTATCAAGTACGATTTAGTTCAAAGAAAATTATCCGCTTTTAAGTAATTCCTGTCTTATAAAGCGAAACACGTCTGGTCTGGAGGATGGTTGGAAGGAAATATGGGCTGGATAGAACAAAATATATTTTCGAGCGAAATTTTTCTCGAAGACAATCTTACGTGTGGAATTCTCATTTTTTGCCTTCTTCATAAATATTTCAACGAAGGTCTATACTTACTCGCGTGTTTTGGCTCGCTGATATAACGTGCCGTTGGCAACTGATTATACCGTAAGTGTAGCATAAACAACGTCAGGTTAACGAATACTTGAGTCTGTCAATGGTTATTTATGGTTTACGTAGCATCACGCCTGTAATCCCCGAAAGCGTAGGTAGGTGTAGTACACTCTCTCGCGTACTTTTCAACATTGAACAAACGGTGAGCCTATTGCCGTATACTGGGCACAGATCCAAACTTTGAGTCAGTATTAGAGATTTCTACTAAAAATAAAATAGACTATAAATAAATAAAAGGTTTAATGGTAGGTATTAAACGCACGTTGGTAGCACTAATAGGGTACATAAGCCATATCAGAACACATAAGCAACGCACCAACCTTTGAGAATAAGCTACGTCGCTGTGGCTGGAAGACATAGTCACGATGGTTATCGAGAGAGCTGGTTTGGCTATGAAGAGTTGTTGGTATGGTTGACTGATATTGTTGGTTGTCTAATCGACCACTATTTTATATGGTTTGTAAGATAAAAGTTCGTTCGCGAGAGATTTATATTTTATTATACATATGTCTGGGATCACGGTGTGCGCAGACCCTACATACATATAACAGCACGGTTTGGCTTGTAACGTCGCAATAATAGTATCTCTGGGTAAGATTTTCTCTTAAATTATTTTGGCTATTGAGTTACGTAAAAATATAAGTACATAAAAAAGACCTACTCACTGTTTGGACTTTCAGCATCGTTATCATTGATCGTGCCAGTGCTGGACACGGGTTTTCTCTTGGAATGAGAAGAGTTAAGGCCATAGCCTGCTACACTAGAAAAGTGAGAGTCGCCGGATTTCACACATCTTAAAGAACATTCTCGAAGACTTTAAGGTGTGCAGATTTACAATGGAATGACAATAGGTGATGATGCTGATGATTGACGCTGATGAAGATGATGTTCATATTTAGTCACAAGATTTACCACCACAAGTCACCTAATATTGTTTTTAGCGAGTAAATAGTACTTGAGTAAACCAATCGGCCCAGGATCATACATAATATATTGGGTATATTTCATATAAATAATATATGGTAATACATCAGAAATAAAAAAAATATATGTGTTCTTGTCAAATCTAGTTCAGCTGTCCTATTTCGCCATTTGAAGCAATCGGGAAAAG
>DWME01009862.1:0-10613 GCA_018244795.1 Parelbella ahira ahira | reverse complement strand
AAAAAATTATGTTATTTCAATTCAAAACATTAAACGCGTTTATCTCAAAACTCATTTTTTTAAGTCGGTGGACACGAAGGTGGAGGAGCTGCCTCCGAACGTACTCCTCATGCGGATACTGGAGGGCATGAGGAACTCGGCGCCGAGGAAGACCAGCGGACAGAGGGCGAGGAGTGGACATTCACAGGTAAGGTCTAGATAATGACGGTCATGTATCCTGTGGGAACTGCGTAGAACTGGCAGTGGGAATACCGGCAATATCAACTACTTAATTGCAATACATGTACTACCTATGCACTTCGTGTGATGGGTACAAACATGATAGATACATACATAGATATATGATACAAGTGTTTGGTTCTCGCTGCTCACTGCTTATCCTGTAAGGGAACGGGCGTGATTATATAACAATTACAATAAGAAGAAGCATTAGGAACGATTTGCATTAAAAGCCCACACCAGCTACAGAAATTATAGTTTCGGTGCAGTTTTCATACGGTCGATATAACTGGATCGATGTTGCAACTAGAATTCGTTCGATCCGCAAACTGACCGACAAACAGTCTACGCAATAGATTAGCAGCTTCAATCAGTTTAGATCAGTTCGCTGCATACAAACTGTAATTTAGCAGTTAACGTCCAATTATCTTAAGCTTAGACACTAAGAGTTTGTATATGTCATTCGGTGACAATTTACAATAGTGTCCAATAGTCGAATGTACAATAGTGTCCAATAGTCGAATGTACAATAGTCTCCAATAGTCGAATGTACAATAGTGTCCAATAGTCGAATGTACAATAGTGTCCAATAGTCGAATGTACAATAGTGTCCAATAGTCGAAAGTACAATAGTGTACGGTGCGGTACGTTCCAGGCGCAGTCGCAGGTGCAGCAGACGGGCCGGGCGGACGGCAAGCAGCTACCGCCCCACGCGCGTGCAATGTACGACTTCATCTCTAAGGAACCGGGGTAGGTTACATGTGTTCGTTTATATGCCATATATAGCATATGGTGTATGGCAGGAGGCTCACCACCTACTCCATTGTAGGACTTAAACCTAACCGGTGATACGTAGAAATGTAATAACACTCTTCTGCCTACCCATTCGGGAATTACAGACGTAAAGTTGCGGTACGTTTATTCGTTTATGTTTGTCGGTTATATATTGACTGCCTCATTGGTCTAGTGGTTGCAAGCGCGACTGCTGGTCGAGAGGAATTGAGTTCAAATGTAGTCTTGCATACTATTGGAGTTTTCCAACTTAGGTTCTCTAGTACAAATTTCTAGTAGTGGCTCGGAGTCGGAATCACTGGTAATAGGCTAACCACCTATTCCATTGTAGAACGTATACGTATCTGACGAAAAATGGGAATTTTTTACACTCTTTTGCCAACCCCTTCGGAGACTACAGACCTGATGTTACTTTAAGTAAAAAAATTATATAGTTACCTCTTTGTTTTTTTCAGTGACCTGTCATTCAAGAAAGGCGAAACGATCCTGCTGCAGAAGAAGATCGACCCGTTCTGGTACCATGGCGAGTGTTCCGGCCGGACTGGAATGTTCCCCATCACATACGTGCAGGTTTGTAACCGATCTACACGAGGGTGAGGTAGAAATTGACATACATATATACCAGAGTAGAAATCGTCATTAAAATATTGCAAATTCTGAAAGGAATATTCATTTTCTACCAAAACGGTGATAACACAGGAAATTAAAATCCTCTTTCCCTACCTTTCCAATATCTATTGTAATAAACAAAAGGCTATAGGATTTTTATCATCTTTGGGCAAGTATGGTATAGTATGTATATTCAATACCAACCACTGAGACTTGATTCATGTTACATGAACCATAGGTTCCGGGGATAAATTTACATTGGTTGTCAACTAAGCTTCAGTCTTCTAGGCCTGACAAATAAGTAGTTAGTCAGGTTAACAAAATTATTGTGTGGAATAATTGAGTGTAAAGACTAGGATTTACAGCCAGGTTTGTAAGGATAAAGATATTTGAATCTTGGTGCTCTCTGCCTCACCTGTGTAGGACCTGGTGTGATAATATGATAACAATTAATTCAATTCGCAATTTGTAAGCAAGTGTGCTAAATCCTAGGCTACGTCCCGTTTATCCTAAGAAATAATGGTTCTCCATATTTCCAGGTGGTCGTCCCTCTGCCGGTGCCGACGGCGCTGTGCAAAGCGCTGTATGACTTCCGCATGTCCGCGCCCGACGAGGAGGGCTGCCTGGCCTTCGACAAGGGTAATAACCACCTCATTCGCTATAGATGATAATATCATGTCAGATTTGATGTCATTTTGTGTGCGCGCGAGCGTGCACTTGTTGTGCGCCTATGCGCGTGTGTGTACATGCTTGCGTTTGCGTACGTGCGTGCGTGTGTGCGAGTGGGTGCGTGTCTGTGTGTATGTACATCAATGAAAGGTAAATAGATATGTACATAATTATATATGAAGCTTATAGTTTTTTTTTTCTTTTCTGCGGCTCGGGAGGGGAGCATTACAATTTGGTTTCCCGCTTACCATCTCAGGGATAGGTAGTGGCTGAAAAACAGCGCTACGCAAGACCAGTTATGAAGGTCTTGAGTTAGCACAAAGCTGAGCCATTCCCTTTGCCCGCACATTGTTTTTTTTTCTATATAATTTATAGTGTGTTAGGAAAATGTTTGTTTTTATGTAACTTTACTTTTGTTTATTATGTTTGTTTGTGTGGCAATAAACGATTTTATTATTATTACTATCTTCCATTAATTTGCACTGCAAGGGAACAATTCTTTCTTACGCAATAGTGGTTTAAAAGCTTGCTTCAAATACATATTATTACATATGTACTCGTATATATGTCAACGCTATCATTACTTATCCACAGTTCACACGCATCTCTATAATTATTTGAACTGATTAGTTTTGTTACGTAGCTGTTAAACCTATCAGAATTCCATTTTCAGTGTTCACTGTTACAAGCACATTTATACTCCCGTTTCTGCCATCAAGCAAAATTATTTATTTGTTTAAAACATGTATTAGGCACACATAGTTTGATATGCGGTATTTCTAAGAGATAACGATGTACCAGTCAGCGATTTAAAAAATCTTTATCTACGTCTGTTTGAGATTTAATACATAAGTATCCAGAAGCTTCTGTAGCCGTTTCATGTTGATATGTTCGCCTTTCCGTATAACAATTGGTATGCAATATATTATTACGTCTTCACGCCAGATTCCTACGCCTATGAAGATCCATGATTGTAAATGTATGTACAATACCTGTACATAGTAATAAATAACAAAAAATGTAGTAGAACAATTTGTTGACTGCCTCGTTGGTCGAGCGATTTCTAGCGCGACTGTCGATCGGGAGGTCCTGGGTTCAAATTCCGGTTCGGGTGCTATTGAATTTATTCTAATTTAGAATTCCTAGTAGTGACTCGGAGTCTGGAATTGTGCCCGGTGTATGGCAATACACTGACCACCTATTCAATAGGACTTAAACGTAACTGGTGAAACATGGGAGTGTACTATACTGCTCTGCCTGTCGACGTGATGTTACATATTGTTCTTGTAGTTTGTGCTGTGTATATTAATTAAAATTCGCGTAGTAAATGTACACCCGAAACTGTTACACGTCAGCTCGACCTACACGCAACGACTGTCTGTCTGTTACATTCTCCATAAATATATAGAACTCATTATGTATTTACGTTCGTGTTAAATAATATCGATTTACGTTCACCGGATATCAATAGCAGTTTTAATATCGCGGGTACAGTGGCACAAATAATGTTCGGTCGAACTTTATCACCGTCGCAAGTCAAGGAAGTAATCCAATTTTCTGTGTCGAATGGACTCGAATAATAAATCGCAATGTGCTTTATTTAGTCACGGTTGTAAGGCTATGTTGGACGTGAGCTATTTTGATGAAATCGCCTTTTATTTAGAATCTAGATTTAAGGTCGACGGCACGAGTATACTGAAAATAAATCTTAGATATTCTATATAATATAAGTAACAAAGGTGGATACAGGTTACTTACTAGTGAATATACGTCAAATAAGTGTCCAATTCTATATTCAACCGTTCCTATTTCTAATACTTACATAATAATCTTAAATCATAGGAGTCTAGGAGGCGTTTCGCCTTTATGAATATCTGTCTGTCACTCTATTCTAATAATTCAGCTGAACAATGTAACTAACGCTGTTTCACAGCAAAAATAGGTACAGCTATAGTGATTCCGCAGGCGAACGCTACTCCAAAAATTCTACTTTTTACATAGACAATCCTACTCTCAGTACTGAAATTTAATTTGTCCTTATGCCAGTAAATAGAGAAATGTCATATATGTTTTAGTGTAACACTTCCTTTGACCCACTACTTGTCGCAATGTCCGTCGTACCGGTCTGCCGCGCAGACTGTAACTGTTGGATTAGATTCTCGGTTCAGCCAATGTTCGAATGATGAGTTAAATTTTACATTCTGGATCTGATTTTATTCGTGTACTTATCCTCCTGCATATATTTACCTACTATTACTTGCTTCATATTTTTTTAGCATGCATAGTGCATTTAGCCCATATCAAGCAACATTACCTGTAGATAAAAGCTAGCTTATAATAATCTAGTGATCGATCGTATGAAGAAACAGCATAAGGCAGTGGTTTACGTTAGTAACGTTATTATCGGTCTTTAACATTTCACCGCTCTTCTACGCACACGAGCTTCGAGCAATTCGACCAAACATAAGTCTCATGATATTCTATAACAGCGATAACTGTCGTTCGTATAATATTAACTGCTTTTGCCGTTGCTACATTATTAAAGCTATTCGTCTTTTCGTTTGTAAACCAATGTCAGAAAGCAGCAAATTCTTCGCAGCGTCTTACACCGGCGGTTCAGGCAACACTGGTCGTTTATATCGTATACAGTGTCACGCGTGGGAGAATCGTTTTACTTGGTGCCGTAAACAGTGTTTACAGCTTCAGCGACAGTTCACAGTTATCTGCCTTTTCTATCACTTTTTTTCTATGCAAGGTCTATTCCTTTTCCTTTTGCTACATACACATGTGTACTTACTCAATCCTCGGTTATCC
This sequence comes from Parelbella ahira ahira, assembly GCA_018244795.1. Lineage (NCBI taxonomy): Eukaryota > Metazoa > Arthropoda > Insecta > Lepidoptera > Hesperiidae > Parelbella > Parelbella ahira. The sequence continues at coordinate 5,510 of DWME01009862.1, read as the reverse complement.
TTTTATTTGGATATTAATTATCTTTATACTTGGCTCTGTAGCTGGCTTTGTAAACTAGTCTGAAAGAAATGTCTGGTAAGTTATGGTCTGATAGATATTTTTTGTTTGCCGATTTACGAATATACTTACTAAATTGTTTTTGTTAAAACGGTTTGAAGGGGTACCTAATTATGTATCAGAATCTATATACATTTATTACATTTGTTTTACTATCAAGCATTTTAATAACTTTCTCTGTTACATTTATAGTTGTATAAATTTCAATTATTCTTTAAAATGTACAGATATACTTTTATTACATGTTCTTGAAATAAATTTTGTTTAGTAGATATTACTATTAGGTTGTTAAGTGTTGATCCCGTTTGATTTTGTAATATATGATCAGGTCATGCACAGTTACACTTAAAAGAATTAAATTTACAAACTTAAGCTATGTAGGTAAATGTAATTGGAAAGCAACACAATGTACTTAATAGCAATGAACCGCGAGATAAATAAAATGTTAGAGATCTTGATGCCTACACATAATATTTCAATATCAAAACAAATCCAAATCTGAACGATTATCGGAAGCCTTTTATTGGAGCGAACGATTCGAGTACAACGGAAACAAGTGTAAAACAAAATGGGATGAAACAATAGAAACGAAGAGCCAGTTAAATGTTATTGAAGCGCAGCGCCGTCATCCGCTTTGGTGTGGTCGGATCTGTAATGGCTTTTTCCAAAGCCTTTCGCTCTTTGATCTCGAAAGAAAATATTTCTTAAATTCCCTAAAAGGCACGGTACATAAAACAAAACTAACTAAATTATTACGTTTAGTAAACATATTCAAGTATATGTTACTACCGACATAAACGTGTAATTACACCTAATATATTTAATGTATTAATAAAAATAATAATAATTTGGGTTCGTAATTAGTATATCACTTTTGGTTTATATGTATTTGTTATTATTAACAAAATGTTATAATACTAATTATATACGCCTAATGGAAAGAAATAATTTTTCGTTTGGACTTACACAATACCTCGTGAAGTATGAGGATTTACCTTTTGTTTTAGCTTTGAAATCGAATATTATGTTGTGGGGAAACTATTTGTGTATCAAACAGCTGTATTTTATTTCATGCAAAACTGTTGACATTATTAGATACAGTGTTGGAAATATGTTTATTCGAATTTTGCAACTTATATCCTTACGCTCATTCAGTATATTATTTCACGCCAACCTCTCATACTTTTAAATTATTTCATAGTATTCGTTATGGTTTTAAAATGTAATTTGGTTTTTATTTCATAATTATTAAAAGCCAGATTAATAAGGCTTGATATAGACAGCTTTATATTTCATTTTTATACATTTGCTGCAAATTGAAATTCGGTTCACATCAGATTGTTTTTTCGCTGTAGAATTTTTCTCTTATGTCTTTCACTACTATGTTCTATTTCTGTACTGGCTGTTTCTGTTCTGTATTATAATGATGTGACAAAATTTTAATGACCCAACGTTGTAGCGTCCTAATGGCGCTTGCGATGTCAAGTCAAGCGTTACCTTTCCAACATTATCTGGTCCACGGGGCATTGAAATGTCAACGTCTATCCATTTTAGCCCCGCGCTCGGAACTGAACAAAGCCTACGGTATAACAAATTGCCCACAACTTGTATAATGGATGGGATCCATTGTACTCGTATTTGTGTGCTCGTGAGTCGTGAACGTGTCAAGTTTGATGATTTTTGAAGGCTGGATGCCTTCACTTATTGCTGGGCTTACTGTTAAGTTCATTTGGAAAAACATTTCTCCGGCATCAATTTCTCTTATTCTGTAACATAACATCATGCTTTTGTTTCCCAAGGAGATAGGCAGAAACGCATAGTACCTACTCTCACGTTTCTCCAGGGTATTATTATTCTATAAGTTATCAAAATTGTAAATTAGATTTTTTTATTGTTATCCTTAAAACATTTGACTTTTTTATTAGTCAGATAATTTGTTAAGTTTTCACAGGCATTTCGTTAGAGCATAGACATGTTTAGTGTTCTCATATGCGTTAACCTCCCACGGAGTTAACTTTTAACGAGCCGGGGAGGTCAAAGTACATAGTAATTTTACACGTATATACTAAAAATGACATTTTAGGAATGATTTTTATCAATGTTATATAATAAAATATTTCCTCTGCAAAGAGAAATCATACCTTACTTTAGCGGTAATAAATAAAAGTTTATAATTAAATGTACATAGGTACTTAATACATATTGAAGTCACAAGTGACGAATATTAGTGTAGTGTAGTTAAAAAGAAAAAACTACCTAGCTAACAAAAATAGACAAGAATGACTCACTTCACTGGGAAACAGAGAACATTTTAATACCTTCCTTTTTAATATTCTTCCCTTGTTAATATCGACAATGAAAACACCGATATCAGAGAACAAAGGTGCATGTTGTACAAAATTATGAAAGTTTTCAAACAATAGCTGGACCGTGCGCTACAGTGTAGAGTTAAAGATTACCGTATTGTGTGTAAACTCTACGTAAATGACGCATTGTAGAGTACACACATGATGGTAACATTAAAGTACTTTTGCGAGTTGAGCGTAGTATTATTCCACGAGAGATACGTATATATAGCTACTAAAGAGTGGAGCACAAACCAGCACAATCCTTGACGAAGTTCAAAGGGTTCCGTACATTCGCTACGGGTATCTCGTTTCTTTTTACGCTTTGTTTGTAAACATTAATGAAGTTGCAGACTTTTAACCATATTGGGTTTAGAAAGCTTTTTAATTATCGAGAAGCTGTATGTTTTGCGTCTGAATAACGAAAGACGTCGCTTCGCTTTTGTGTGATAGAATTTTATCTGTAATGCCTTAAATGACGACCGGAATTGTTATCAGAATCATGAAATCTTTTTATTTGGTGGCTACAGCTGCCAAACTCATTTTCACCATCATCAGTATTCCTCTTGCAGAGTGAAAGATTGTCATACATCAGACTAGCCAAGGCTTCATTAACACGTTTTAAAGGGAATTCTTAAAATTACTGGTAAACTGACGCATAAGTTTCTTTCTTTTAGTAACTGTTATATTTTCAAATATGAATAACGTCGTAAAGGTAGAAATGTTTACCGGGAATTCGTTTTGGGTCCTTGTGATGAGAACCTAAATTCCAACGCTTAAACTCTGTTATAGGGATATGATAGGTAATTAACAAGGAATGGACTTGCACCGGATACCGTTTGCAAGAATCTAAAAATATCATCACTTTTAGAGCAGCCATGCCGTTGAAGTCAGGTGGGTCGGACAGTTGTTTTACAACTTGTTCGTACATCGAAAATACTTGGTGCGTTGGTCTTAATATGTACAATGTGATGACAGCTGATAGTTTTTATTCACATAGCGAAGCAACAGATGGCATGGAAATAAGTGGAGGTAAGTCAATAAAAGATAATTTTAGACGTTGTTACTCTTACATTCTACCCAGACACGTACAATTACAGAACGTCCTAATTCAGGTCGGACACAAATCCAAGCCAGCTTTTAATTAAATATTTAATAGTAATGCTAATAAGTATTGGTATATAGATGTACTGACATTAGATTTTATTCGCGGTCGGTATATTAGTGGAGATGAAGGTTAAGGAACGATTCGACAGTAATGCTGTAACAGGCAAACTTTCAGACGTATCTAAATGACTGCATCATCAGGAATATGAAGATTACACGTTGTAATACATAAAGAAGTACATTATCTGCTATTTTCTTCATCCCTCTACGTTCTTTGAGAAGATCCATGTCCTGGACGCTAAAGGAATTGATAATGATATCGTTTCTCCAATGTATTCGTATCTACGATAGTTAAACTTGACTACAGTAAAAACTTCAAACGGCTCATGGCCAAGGAAATAGAAGTATAATATATTTTCCTTACAATATCAGCAACTGTAATTACCAAGTTGAGAAATATCGACTGTATAATTATTTGTACAGATGCGTTCCAAATTTCCCGCAAGCGCATTAATAAACTCCAGCTCGGTTTTGTTGGCTGACGTTTTTCCTTTCCGCGACAATATGTTACGCGTCAAATATAAATGTGCTAACTCCGTTTTGCTTTCTGCATTCTATTTAAAAACACAGTTAAGGAATTGCGTCCTAGGTATTTAGTAGTTAATACTAACTGGTATACTAATATGACTGGTATACTAATATAACTGTTATACTAATATGAACTAGATTTCTGTATGTGTAGATCTTGATTCTGTAGATCACCCAGATCTAGGAACTTGGAGCTCTCTCGGGCCAGCGTATTTTCGGCGCGTATAAGATTGTTATCGCACGCGCATTGAGCGAATACGCGCGATTTGTGCCTCATGCGCGTCTCGTACGAGTGTAGGCGCACTGCTTCGCTCGTATACGCGCGAGCCGCCTACTACCCTTCTCCTCAACCCACACTGGGGCAGACACAAAAGCGATCGCTTAAGCGCATACACACTTCATAATTATATTGCAGGCATAATACAACGCGCGTACATGCCTTAGCGAGCTTAAAGTGCTCCTAATATACGCTAGTCCAAAAGATGCACTAAGAAGGCAGTATTGGATAGGATATAGTAGAAACGAATTTGAACATATTTAGCATTATACTCGAGACATCTTCGTACCTAGTATTGTGGGTAAGGGGTTCGGTGTCCAGCCGAGCGACAACTGCACTATAAGTATGTAGGTATGTATATAATGCGTTGCGAAACACGCGAAGATTACGAGTTCGTGAGACTTATATGTACATATATGCAGGAGGAAGGGATGTGATGTTTTATTTAGCGCTTCCTTATTGACACATCCTTCCACGCGTTCCCCTTTGTGACATTTGTACATCGTAGGTACGAGGACACGCATGTCAATATTATCTAATGTCAGTGAAAAAGTCAACTACCAGTAGTTGTAAACCGTTCCTGGCGATATTTTTATATTTTATATTTGATTTATGTCGTATGTTCGTAGAGTCATAGAAAAAGAAATTATCCTGAATTTTATTACACATGTGAATAATTATCTAAAACAATGTACAGTTAGACAGAGAGACGGTAATACAGAGAGATATACCTACTGGCTACTACACGATATACCTACTATACGATATCAGAAATGGAGGCAGTCGTTTTGAGTGGTTTCACATGGTTACATTATCCTATTGCAAGCTTTTATTATTTCTCTGAACGCTATATGTAATCGTGTCAACTACACACACACACACGCGCGCATATTCATACATAGATGTACTATAAAACGATAAAGCTACGTAATTTCCAATCGATTTTATATAAAAGGCAATACAGTAAATTCAGTTCGGCCTCAATTAACCACCCTAATAACTCGGCTAACGTTTGTTCTGTTGCGAGATTGAAAGGTAAGTAAGTATTAGTAGCGGACCCGACAGACGTCGTCCTGCGCGGAAAGCAGTTTACAGTAAATATGTTACTTTAAACTCGTTGGTCGAGCGGTTGCAAG
>DWME01009861.1:0-10614 GCA_018244795.1 Parelbella ahira ahira | reverse complement strand
GTCCTGGGTTCAAATCCCGGGTCGGGTGCTATTAGATTTTTCTAATTTAGAATTTCTAGTAGTGACTCGGAGTCTGGTATTGTGCCCGGTGCATGGCAATAGGTTCATCACCTATTCGATGGAACTCGATTCGATATATTTTTTTATAGTCATTAATTTTAATAACCACTCTAAGAAAGTGTACGTGTGGATTAAAGGAATGACGACAACAATGGAACTACTAAACTACATTTTACAAGCTTTGGGAACTGCGTACATTTTGGAAAATTTGACGTAAAAATGGGCTTGAAAATGACTAACACAATGCTGTTCATAACCTGGTTCTAAAATTTCACCAAATATCACGTACTAATGTATCGCGGATTGATTTAAAACTAACCAAATTCTCGCACTATCTGTTAACTAACTTGACTTGGTAGAGTTATATTTCACATTGTATTTCATATCTTACACAGTTTTTTAATATTTAGCTCGTTTCCTAGCTTTAAAGCGCATGTCTTTAAGGAATAAGACCCATATAATACCCATTATCAAGCCCATTATTTGCTAAGGAGAATTATTCCATTTAATTAATTTCCATATTCGATTTCCTAAATGCAAAACAATACGTCACGAAATATATTTTGCCCCTAATGTTTAGATTATGGCACATCACAGGCTGGAAGGTTAAAAATTTTGCAACCGTGTATTGAAGGCTAGTGAAGTCGGGAATTTGTTTAATGCCGACTCTCCGGCTTACACTTGCCGTAACGCAGCAATGCTTGCACTCCGGCAACAACATTAATTGGCATTCAGCAGTGATTTTTCAGGGTTACAGGCGAGATTGCATTGTATGCCTAGAGGTTGAGCTACAGTCTCCACTAAACATCAAGTGGAAGTCTTACTTCTTCATTCTAAACATATTAAACATCTGTGATTTTTTTTTCGACGTCACGAAATAGGTCTTAAGAGCTGTATAGGATATGTGCACAGGGGCGTGGTGAAACTTCATTAGCCCAACAATAAAATACGCCTTTTAAAAAATCTTGTCGTACGTGTACCTTCGTTGTGCGCTTACAGAATAATTCATTAGACATGTAAAACAACATTTTTACTCTGTTACATGATTATACCAAGTGTTGATAGATGGCGATGATTGCAAATGAATTTATCCGTCTCACAGATTCGCTGCACATAGAAACAAGTGTTTTATTTAGTAAACTAGCGATGTTACAAATTTTTACTAACTCCTGAAGAAAACATATTTAATACTTGGTCTTGAACTTTTCACTGAATTAAAGTACGGTAAAAATTGGCTTCCTTTTTAATACTGTAAAACAGACTTATACCCTTGCTTTGGCTGTTATTTAATCTTTAGAACTGCAAGGACTTATTTCACACACGTTCACAATGACAAACATTACTTGCACTCTCATTTCATTGCCACTGGGGCGGGGCTACTTCAGATTTTGAAAGCAAATACTAAAAAAACATAAACAAAATTTAGTGCCTCGCTTATTAACTACTTACTTTAATTAAGCGCGTTCGATTGGTATCAGGCATTTGATTTCTTATCCTATGACACTTTTTTTCTGACACTGTATGCTTTTGTCTTGGTCTATAACATGTTTCGAATGTGCTAACGAAGAACGAGACAAACCCAAGGAAAGCCAAAAATGCTATTGAGAGTTTTATAATACATTATAAATAGTGTTTAGTAATTTCATTAAAAACCGATACCCGCGAATTGGTCAGCGTTTTTTATGATATTAATAATCTATCTCGGGTACAAAGAAAGAAAATATTGAAGGCAAAAGTATTGTGTTAATCTTAAAAATAATATCAATGGATTAAAAAAACACTGATATTATTGTTCGCCTTTACATTCTGAATGTTCTTAAGAGAAACAGTTCTACGAAGGCATACGTACGACCGCGCGAAATTATGTTAGTACGGTTTTATTAAATATAAAATCCCGTGATAGAGTTTTTTTTACTTGTAAAGCGAAGTATTTTCACAGAGACTTTGTATAAACATACGGGCCGCTAGCATAGCCGCTTATTAGTTTCATTAGATGAATATAGATAGTTTGCCATTGCGTAGTGTTTAGTATATATACATACATATACATTTTTTGGGTGAACTTTCACCTTGCCCCAGGACCGCAGCAGTAAATGCTGCTGCCGTCTGTTGGTATCATATAAAGCTCATGACCCCTCGAAATATAACAGTGGGATATTTTAAAGAAAAATGCCAATAATGACACTGCCAATGGTGCTATAAACCTGAAATTAGCCTGTTTTAGCATTTCATAGTGATTTTATCTGTACTAATGATGTACTTCGATTTCCATTTTGTCTTCCCCAGACCAGGCATCAGTTCAGGAGATTGCACTGCCGAATATAGTGTGTAAAGAATTATGGCAACAGAATATCGACAAGGCAAGATCCTTGAACTTTTAACTGACTCGGTGTTGGCACACGTGCGCCCCTGGCTAGTCTCGTCTGCGTGTTTACAGAGGACTAGCGACGCGCACGTGCGCCCACGCCTACGGTTTTCATACGAATATATTTTTATTGTTACCATAAAAATATATTTCTATTAAAATCATTATATATGTACAACTAAAAGGAAAAGCGGAGGCTACGCGATAAAATTAACTAAGAAGTGGTGATTCAGGCGAAAAGAGCCAAATCGTTGATGCGTCACAGAGTAGCAGGACGAAACGTTATGGAAGCTACTAGGGGGTTCAAACGTGTGATCACTGATGGCGCTCAATAAATGCATTTTCTTAATATTAGATAACTAAAGAATTAAAGTTAATAGTCGAAATTCTGAGCGCAATATTAAATCTCTGATAGCTACTTTGTGATTCGTCTCAAGACATTAGCTAGTCGTCATTGTATTGTGAATAGATTCACTATGAATATAGCAGGGACAACTTCCTACCTTTCCTCTCATCACAACTCGTACCCGTATGTAATGTGAATAACATTCAAAAACAAGCTCGGCAATTATTCCTCCGTGCATCCGTGTTAGCTGTTGATTAACACCAGTAACTTGCTACGTCCTCTTAAACATTAAGTTAGTGTGGACTAACAATGACGGCTCGCTTTTTTCTTAAAAGAAAAAATAATCCCACTGCAAAGTCGTGATAGCAGAGCAGCAAGCATTGATGCCGCAGTGATATTGAAAAATCAGACTCAATGTACAAAAATGTATTATACGAATATCTCACATAAGACTTAATTTATATCAATCGATTCCAAAATTACTTATATTCATGTCTTCGTTGATTCAGGAAATGATACGCTTCGTCGAAGTGGAAACACAGAAAACGTAATTATATACTTAATTTTATTAATCTGATATTTCTATCTTACTGCGACATTAACACAACGAGGCAAAAGTTTTCGCATTGACGAGCGCCGCGCGTTATGCTTGAATAAAAATACATTTCCAATTTTGATGTGTACATTGCAATTGTTGAGATGCAAGGGAACGTGTGCAATTGTTTACGACAATTACAGTGTTCACTTTAGTAATATTCACTTTAAGCTTCGCGCGTATCATTTGCGATGTTGGCACGAATTGGCGCGAATTTTTCCCCTCGATGTGTGAACATTTTCTCTGTACACACTTTGCCGCAAACATATCGCTGTGTTTAGAAAGAAAACACATGTATATGTTTGTGTCTTTCTATATATGTATTTGTGTATATATATCAATATATGTAAAAGAAATGAAACAAGACTGAAATTTATGGAAAAAGTATGTTATTTACACATTGCCCATTTTTCACGCGTGTGCAGGTTGTCGTATGTTTAAAAAGTGTTTCTTGGTTTTTGATGTGTACTACATTAAAGTAAAAAATAATTTCCCAAGTCTTGAGGTTCTGCTACCGTGCGGTATAGCTGTTATCGCTCATTATTATTAAATGTTATATACAGTCAGACATTTTTCTGAGACTAACAAATTTTGGTACTAATATTAAATCGTTTGTATTAAAGAGTAATAAAATACGGTCGTTTCGACATCAAATTCACATGTCTGCCGTACCCGTACCCGTACAGCCCATCAGTTTTACGTTCTATATACTTCTACTGCTCTTACATTTAGGAACGTAATGTTCGATCTTTGAATAACTCTTTTTCTTGAAATTCCTATTCATTATATCTCCATTCAAAAGATCCAACTCCAATATTTCCGTTTTTTTTTATTGACATAAATAAAAAAATAAGTAAACAAAGGTATTTTTTAAATAATACGTTTTCATCATAAGCTTCGGTCCTGTTTTGAAATCAATATACCTATATGTTCGTTCATATTGTCCAAGAACATTGTTGCATCTTACAGTAGTTATGTAAAGAAGAGTTCATAGAGAACTAAGCGAAAAACATGCATTTTGATGCTGTGATTGTGTAAAAATGGCTGCTATTTATATGGTTTTGCTTTGAAAATATGGATATAAAGCTTAAAGTATTAGAAGCTTTCTGTGATAAACTGGCGACTAAATAATTGCGGATTTTGAAAATAAGAAGAACAAAACGGCAATAAGACATTACTTTTGAAAAGAAGACTGCAAGATCAAAGAATAATGTGCTGTACGTCGGAAAGAAGTCATCATAAAAACCGAAATCATCATTTATGCGTCGATCACCATTTTAAGGAAAACTTCCTGACGTAACACACTGGCTTCTGGGATTAGTTCTTGACATTGGATGATATTGATTCTCTTCTGAATCGACTGATTGCTAGCGACGAAAAGTGAAATAATTGCAACAATTTTAATAGAAAAGTATTTGAAATATGCCAGTTGATCAAACTCAGCGAAAACTAAAAATTTTAATTCGTAAAGACAACTACATTGTCGTTTGTTGGGTAGGTTTATAAGGAATAATTCTGAAGTATGGACATTTACCAATACATTTCTTTTCTCGGCAGCCCAACAATCAAAACGATACATTGCAAGAAAAGCAGTTAGAATCTGTGCATTATAAAAGTGTCATTATTCAATAAGATAATAGATAGATAAAAGGCAAAGATCAACCAAGAATTACACGCCAGTGAATATTGACACTACATTGGAATAATACGTCACATTTACATCGAGCAATACACCATTATATCGCCAAATATAACATAGTTAATATGACGTGCCATTCATTTATCCTTTTTCGTTGCCAAAAATCAAGTTTTATTTAAATGGCACTATGACATTTCCTGTATAATGGCAAGTTGTTTTATTCGAAATCCGCAATCACTTAGCTGCTAACCGAAATATTTGCGTAAAATATTTCTTATGGTGATATGAGCTATATGTGAGTTTTAAAAGATGTTTGCTGTTGTGATAGAGTATTCAGTATTGGTACTTAAGCTTTAAATGTATTCATATGCATGTGGTATACTACCCAAAAGGCAGCTCACTCAGGGCTCGTTTCATAGAGTAGCCAAGACAAGCACGGCAAGGCCATCGCGATCTTTTTTTGAACATCCCTTCTTATCATTATTTATTTTAAAAATGTAGTTGTATTCAATATTTGAATCGTAAAAACTCGCCTGCTAATTAATACTTCACTGTCTGACTTTCGACCCTGCTTGATAACGCCACATAGTTTGATAAAGTCTATATTATTGCACACGGTCATTGCGCCTTGCGTCTTGCTGCGTACGCGATTAATAATTTGTTTGAATACCTGACGTGACATAACATTTGTACTTTCAATAATAAATATTTCACGTACTATTGTCTTTGAATAATTATTGATTTATCTTTATACAAGCCCTGATTGAGTAAAATCACTTAAGTATACCACTAGAGTTGCAACGAATATTCGATTTTAAAAGATGTTGAAAATATATCAAACAAGGTAATAGGTTATGATATTGTTAAATCAATCTCTAATAAATGACTTATCGTTTTCTCAAAGCTGTGCATACTAAATAAATTCAAGGTATTTTGGTCTACGTGTAAAAAGAACTTCCAATTGGTTTGAAAATTCCTGTGTTATTTAAAAAATAACCCAAACGGTATATTCGTACTAGCGATTGGTAATGTATTCGGAAAGCCGAATGTAATAATCGTTGCATCTCTCCAGTCTAATCCAAATTTTTTTCCAGAATACATTCGCGGGAAGCTTGAGGTATCCATATTAAATAGCCAGAATTTTCTATTGCTTCAATTGTGTTTTATATATCATAGAAAGTGGCCACTGCATATGAATTAATTGTTAGACTCTGTGCACATTATGTCACGTCAAAATTTATAGAAATGCAAAATTCGAGTTCTTAATTTTGAACATTGTAAGCGTTAAGCCCGAAAAAAAATTTTGCATTCGATAATGTATATTATTTTGAAGTGTGGATATCCACTCCTTAACTTCAATTGGCTTTAACAGACAAATTAGTGTGCACCACCGTCTTTAAATGGGCACGATATAATATTTATAAACAGCATGTATATGTTATGGTAAAACGTGCAATATTATTATTACTGTCTTAAATGTCTCAATGTTGTTAACGCTCAAAATTCAGTTACGAACTATTGAGGTTAATTAACTATGCTGAAGTTTTATTAAACTAACATTCTATAAAATATTTTGTCGAACTTGACATTATATTTTGTGGAAATGTAACTGAATTTTGAATTTGACATCTAAGTCAGTTGGCTGTGCGAAAAACCTTCCGTTCATACTTCATAGGTCCAACCCACTTGTGGCAACCGGACACAAGACACAGCCTCTTCGTCACAGACCAGTACCAGCCGCTCTATCTCGTCTACCCAGAAAAGTCTATCCCAGGGATTCCCCGAAGGGTGGTGGAAGGTGCCTAGTATTTTATTGAAAACATCATCGATTTATATTTCCTACATCCTTATGTTGCACTATCGTTGGTGCTATCTATTCAGTTTTAAAATCATTAACTCATTACCGGACATTTCCGGACTGACTTTTATAAGCATTACAAGTTTTTAATATTGACCTATTGTTTTCAGTTTTGTAATATTCAATTATTTAGGTGTTAAAAATGTAATTGGCACGCATTCAAATGAAACCAAGATGGAAAATTTATCACATTAACGATTACATAAGTTATATTGGGATACGGTTTATATTAACAGCATGTATACGTTATTGTACTCATATACTAATCATTTTTAATCTAATTAAAATAAGAATTTGTGAAAATGCATTGAAGAATTTAGCTTTGTGCTAATAATCTTACCGTTTTTCCTGTTAATACTCGTATAAACAGCGTACTATAATGTAATCTTTAGGGACAATAAAACTCTGTTTCATAACTAAAAAATACATACATGGCATAATTGCAGGGTTCGGTAGATAGTGCAAAAAGTTTATTTTCTACATTGATATGTATTATATAATAAAATTAATTTGACAAACGCTAGCCTACTGTGTTGACTAGGATATAAACAGTTGATATCAAATATTGCTATATCTTAACACTCAAAATGCAAGGACACATTACCCAGTTAGTAAACATTTCATTTCAAACAATATCTTAAAGTAGTTGTTGATGACTGAGCAACTATTTCAATATTTTTAACGCAGTTTTATTACTGTTGTGCCGATTTTATACAAGTTTTGTGTGTGTTAATGAATGTCTTTTCTTTGTGTTCATAGCCTCTGGTTACCCCACCGTTGGAGTTGCCCACGAAGTACAGCTTCCCACCTCCGTTCCTGCCGAACCTCAGCCAGGCCCTTCAAGTACTTCCGATCAACCAAAAAGTGTGCTCCAGTGGAACCAGCTTTTCAAAAAATGAACAGAACAAGAATAACCAAGTAGGCTTGAGCAGTATTATTCCAAGAGGACCGAACAATGTTAATCAAATGCAACTGATACATGGTAAGCAATTAGGACAGAATATTGAAAACCAGTTAGGACACAACAGCGATTCAATATTTACTAATGTATATTTAAATTACGGTTTAATTGAAAACACCGTTAAGGACTTGCTAGATTACTTACCGAGCCACCTGAGAGAAGATATAATAGCGCGTTTGAAACTGCCTATCGAAAATCCAAATCGTTATTTGTTGCCCTTACCAGTTGTTCAAGACGTAGCTAAAATTCTAGGTCTAATCCCACCTGGTTTTCGAATTCTATCGATCAGTCCACCTACGCCGTTAACGATAGGGCGATATCAAATTCCTAACTATGTTCATAATATTTTTCCCAGTCAATTGAATGTACCCAGTCCTCTTAATCAAATAAGTCTTAACGATCAACAAAATATGATGATTGGGGTAAACACGACGACTCCTATCCCATCGATCGATCGAACATATGATCCACCGTATCACTATGATCAATCAACCCATGCTAACATACTGAGTTATCTTCGTGACCAAGCAGGTCATTTTGATCAGTCCTGTCATCATGACCAGCGCCTTAATCATGATCAATCCCGTTATTATGATCAACTTCGTAATTCCGTTCTACCTCGTCAGTATTGTCCACCGAGCCTTGATGATCAACCTAGGCTGCAGGGCCAGCTTTTTAATGATAATCGTCAACTCGTCAATCAAAATGTTCAATACTTTCAACCAGGTTCAATGGATAATCATAGTTCAATTGATACATTTATACAAACCGGTCAACATCACCACCTCGATCTCAATAAACAACCTGACCTGAGGCATCAACCTGACCAAAATAATCAACCGCAGCAACGAGATCAACCTGATCAACCTGATCAACTTAAACAACCCAATCAATATAGTCAACCCGATCAACATAATCAGCCAGACCTACATAATCAACCCGATCGACATAATCAACCCGATCATCCAAATCAACCCGATCAACATAATCAACCCGATCATCCAAATCAACCCGATCAACATAATCAATCCGATGAACCTAATCAATCCTATCAACATAATCAACCCGATCAAAATAATCAAAGCGATCAAGACAATCAACCCGACCGACATGTTGAGGTCGACCAAAATATTCAGTCTGAACAACTAGGTCCCTTCGACCAATTTAATCAATCCAAACAACAGAAACAACCTGACCAGCAGAATCAATCCAATCAAATTAATCAACTCAACCAATATATTCAACTCTATGAAAGTAAATTATCAACTCAGCCTAACTATTCTAACGAATTTTATTACTATAATCAACTGTATCAACCCAATAAACATAGTTATCCTAACCAACATAATCAACACAGTCCACATAATCAGTCCAACCTATATAGCCCATCCAATCCACGTAAACCTGTAGTCCGACATAGTCATCCCAATGAACGATATTATTATAATCAGAATTATCTTAACAATGAACATTACAATCCTAATGATCGTTTCCATTACAATCAGTCTTATCATTCAAATAACACTTACCATCCGAATCAAATTCACCATTTTAATCAATCTTACCATCACGGTCAGCATAATCAGTACAATCAACATCGTCAACCTATTCGACCTATCAATCCGATTAGATATAATCATCCTAATCGACATAATCAACCAAATCGATTGAATCCTTTAAATACATTTTATCCCCCGAGTCGATTTGATCACCCTAATCGATTTAATAGTCCAAACCGGTTTAATAACCCTGATCGGTTTAGTCAACCCAATCGACATAATCATCCCGACTTACTTAATCAACCACAAGATGAATCCGGTCCATATGAACATGCCAATAAAAATAATGTTCCTAATGAATACAACAATCCCGAAAAACAAAATATTTCCGATCAAAATATTGAACCCGATCAAAAAAATGATTCCGTACAGCAATGTGATGCCAATCAGAAAAAAGATTGCGCTCACCAAAATGATCCCAACATTTCCACTCAAGAAACACACCTCGATAGAAGAGATCCTGCTAACTAACCTCGTTATATGACAAAATATTATGAGAAACAAGAACAACGGGCTACCAGTCCTAATCGTTAATAGTTATTCAACATATACAACAGATACAATACAAATATTCCTTACTGTACACCAAGACAACACAACAGAGACTGTACAAATTTTGGAAGGCGCACAAAAGGCGCTTATCGCTAACAAGCTGTGTCGATCAGATAACCTTTGGGTAGGAGTTAATAATGCAGAAATCGAATACGGGGCAGGGGTGTACGAAAATAAATACTATACAAGATTGATAATAAACATAATTATATTCTCAAGGCAAAAATTAAATATGCCTGTTACTTGATATTGAGGTGGTGCTGTTGACTAATTGGATAGAGAACCCGTCATCTTGTATTGTTAAGCTTGTAAAATTTACGTAATAACTTGCAAAACTTACGTATAGGGGAAGGTGGGGCAAGACGGGGACCTTAACGTTTCGAGTGTAATAAGACAGATATTTTCATTTATTTTGTGTGTTTATTTATTTATAATAACTCTTACATAATCAGTCTTTAGAATTAAATAATTTAGGAAACATTACACTCCTTGAAAAAGATAATAATTTGAATTTTCTGAAAAATGTCAAAAACCCCGTCTTGCCCCCCCCTTCCCCTATTACTTACTGGACTGGACTATACCGACCTGGTTCGCTGGGCGAGGGAAACATTTTCATTTCTTTTTTTAATTTTAAAATTTTCAAAACAATACTCACGGTCCTAACTAATAATATTCAGAT